>SCDS01000148.1:0-24977 GCA_004149465.1 Drosophila nigromelanica | reverse complement strand
ACTGATCGAAGCCGAACGGGAAAGAGAGGAAAATGAAAGAAGATTGATTGAAGGCGAACGCGCAAGAGAAGTGCATGAAAGGAAACAAACAGAAGCGGAAGAACAGCGCGAACTAGAAGAAAATGAAAGCAAACTCAAAGAAGCCGAGGAAAAGCGACTTGCGGCGCAAATCCAAAAGGAACGAGAAGAGACCGCGGCCGAAGCAGAGCGTCGACTGCTCGAGCTGGACGATGATCAGGCGCAACGGGATGCGGAGATTGTGGAGCGTCTGCTGGCGGCAGAGCGCGAGCGCAAGCTGAGCGCCACCGAGAGCGAGCTGGAGGAGGAGGCGCTGATCCTGGAACAATCGCGTCGATTGGCGGCGAGCAAGGGTAATCTGGAGCAAAAACAGAAATCGATCGAGGAGAACGCGCGACTCTTCATGGAGGCCGAGGAGGAAATGGTGATGCTGCAACAGCGCATGCTGCAGGCGGCCAAGGAGCAGGAGGACACGGAATATGCCGGCATGGTGCCCGTCGTGGAGGAGCCGTGCATCAAGAAAATACTGCCGCCCCGCTTTGAAGCGCCCGACGTCGAGGAGCCGCTGGTGGTGCAGCGGGTGAAGACGCAATTTGGCCAAAGGGGCGACGAGGAGTCCTACACGCGCTCCAAGACGCTCATGTTTCCGGGCTACTCCGATGAGGGCTCCTCCGTGGAGCCCAATTCCAGCCAACAGTCCTCGTTCAGCACACAGCCCTCCGAGGAGCGCACACATCTGCTGACGGAGGAGGAACGCCAGGAGCCCGATGGCGAGGACTTTGTGTCCGATGTGCAATACACCGAGGACTATTTGCGCTCCCTCGATGGCATCAAGAGTCGGTCGCTGGTGCGCGAGGATGGTTCGGGTCGCCGGCGCGCCTTCAAGAAGCGCCGATCGAGCGGCAGCTCAAATTCATCGCGTGAGTCACGCGCCTCACGCGACGAGGAGCTGAAAATGTTCACATCCCTGGAGGAGGAGGAGTTGAGGCATGGCGAAAAGTCCGACTACAATCCCATCAAGTACAGCACAGAGCCAACGCTGCGGGTCAAATCGCATCACAGACGGCACAAGCGCAGTCCCGCCAAGGACATGAAACCGTCGACGGATGCCAGCGGTTCACTGGAAATGCTTGGCGAGGAGAGCACAAATCCCTGGGGTGAGGTGTTGCCCGAACACTACAAGGACACGGAGTTTTGGAAGCGCGAAAAAGCCCTGTCCATCGATGAGGAGGAACAGGAACTGGAGCGGCGAGCCTCCGGCGAAGAGGTCCTGGCTGAACCCAAAGCCTCTTCCTTCGAGCAGGCAACCGAGGAACAAAACGAACTGGCGGCCAACACATTGCTGCAGCAGCGCTCCAAGGAGCAACTGGTAAGTGCTCCAGTTTGCGATTGTCTGTGCAAATAATCTTCAATTCTTAAACCAGGACACGGACAGCGCCAAAGCACCGGAGCCGAGCGGCAGCGACATTAAATCTAATGTAAGTGGCTTGGCTGAAGTGGAACCTCTCCCACTCTCTCGTCTAATCCCCCATCCGCTGGCCTAAACCCTCAAATGCTTTAATCGCTTTCCATTTGCCTTTCATATGCCTTCTGCTTTCTGCTTCTGCTTGCTTCCTTCTGCTGCCTGCAGCTGCAAACCTCTCAAGCCACAGAGGAGCAGCCGCGGCGCGGTTCACCCGGTCTACGTCGCAGTCCGCGCATCGATGAGATGGATCACTACGAGGAGCGTTGGCGCGAAACCGAACAGGCTGGCCAAAAGTCACCGCCGTCGTCGTCGCCTCCCAGCATCTCCGTACAGCAGCCCGATACGGCGCCCTGGCGTGATCAGTATGGCCTGCTGATGGAGGGTATCAGCGATTTCTATGACTTTACCGCCTCGGTGAATCCCTCGCGATCGCGTTCGAACTCGCGCAATCCCTCGCCGCAGCCGAAGAACGTGGCCCATCGCATGGACGTGGATGAAGAGCACACGCTGGAGGTGTACGACGACAGCGAGGAGGGTCCGCTGGCGGGTGAACTCAACTGCGAACTGGTTCTACAAATGCTGACAGCGAGCATCAATGAAACGGAGCCACAAACCGAACAGTTGCAGCTGCAAAACGTGGCCGACGATGTCCAGAGTGGCAGCAATGGCAACCAGGTGGTGGCCATGGTTTACGAGACGCCGCCACGCACCATTGGCGAGCTGGAGCAGCACTTGCTGGAGAAGGATCAGCCATCGGAGGCTGAACACGGTACTCCAATGGAGCTGGAAACCAATGGACATGCCGAGATTCAACCGGCTAAAATCGATTCGGATGCTAGCCTGCCTCAGCCCGTAATCGAGATCAATGATTTGGCCGAGGAACCGTCAGAGGAGGAGTTGCCCACACGCGAGGAGATGCGCCTGTTTGTGGAAACGTTGCGTGCCGAGCGCAACTCCCGCTCCCGTTCGCAGTCCCGTTCCCGCTCCCGTTCGCCGCTGCCCACCGCGGACAACATTGCGCGCAGCCTGGAAACGCGACGCCAGAAGCGCATCCGGCAAAACGATGAGCTGTTCGAGCAGCTCAAGGTGGAAGAGGAGCACGCCAGCTCAGCAGCGACGACCGCAAACCTGTCCCTGCCCACCATATCGATTGATATTGCGGAGGAGCAACAGCAGGAGCCGGAGCCGGAGCAGGAACAGGAAGATACGCCCGAGTCTATGGCCAGGCTGTTTGAACAACTCCGTTTGAATCGCTGTCGGTCACATTCGCGCTCCCGCTCCAGATCGCCGCTGCCCAGTGCCGCCAATTTGGAGCACAGCGTGCAGAACAGACGGGAAAAGCTAATTGCACAAAACGATGCCTTCTTTGAGCAGCTGCAGGAGCGGGCCAGCACGCCGGAACCGGAGTCGGCGAGACCTGGCAGCAGTCGCGATATGCGTTCGCTTTCTCCGTCCAGATCGCCCAGTCCGACGTACTCCGATGACGATGAGGAGGTTAAGCACAGCCAGGAACTGGATCAGTTAACGGTCAAGCAGCGCCAACTCGACCTGGAGGCGCTGCAACAGCTGACGACTGCCAACGAGGAGGTGGAGCTGCGCATCCTCAGTCCCGACGAGTCCGAGTATCCGCATGACTACGAACGGACCTGTTCGGAGGCGGCGCGAGAACTAAAGGATGAGCTGCTGGTCAGCGGTTTCAAGCGCTCCACTTACGTGGGCGAGTCCCTCGACTTGGGCAGCGAGTTCGCGGCGCAGCGCCAGGAGAACGCCCTGTTCCGACGTTCCCGCAGCCCATCGCCCTCGTTGGATCTGTCCGCGGCGAGGGAACAGGCCGCCGTTCAGCGCGAGATGCAAGCGGCCATTCTCAATTCGCTGGTTAGTGCGAGCGGCGTCGAGACTGAGAGCGAGCAGCAGAGACAACTGGGTGCCAAGCCCAAGAGGAGCGAGTACGAGGAGAGCTCCTCCTCCCTGAAGGAGGAGGCCCAACTGGATGATCTGCGTCATCGCACCGCGGAATTTCAGCGGTCGCGCAGTCAGAGTCGTTCCCCCGTGCGGGATGGGAGCGAGGCGCACGCGCTGCGGAATATCGACGCTGAGGCCGCTAAGCGGGAGCTACAGGATCAGCTGTTGGATCAGCTGGCCGCCTCCAGCGTCAATTTTCAGAATTTTTCGCGCTATTTGAATGCGGATTTTTTGGAGAGCGAACGTCGCGCCTCGGACTCGGCCATAATGCTGGATCCGTATGCTGAGCTGGAGCCGGAGGAGTATCATCACTTCCGACGCTATTCGCTGGCGCAGGAGCAGCCCGTGGAGGAGTACCCCAGCGATGAGTGTGTCTACATATCACAGATCGAGGTGCGTTCGCTGACGGGCAAAAGAACGTGGCTCAAGGAGGATTTCTATACGCACAATTTGGACAGCTTGGGGCTGGACTTTGGGGAGAGCAGGGAGCTGCTGGAGGAATCGGTTGGCACTGAGGAGGGCTCCTGGGCACGGGCCGTGCTCGCCGCCGAGGCGGAGGCAGCGGAATTCGATGAAACGAGCGCGATTTATAAATTCGATATTTGCGGGGATTCGATATATCAGGGCAACGACGATGTCAGCAGCAATGACAGCGAGGACGAACGACAAACCGTTGTGGAAATCGACGACGATGACTACGAATTTGAGCTGGACGAAGGCATCTCGGATAACAATGAGCGAACACAGCCGACGGATGAATCGCATCACGATACGTCCGAGTGCGAGGAGGCCGAACGGAATGTGGATCGCTATGCGAATCGCGGTGCCAACGACTGGGAGGATGTGGAGGATTTCGCCGATTATGGCTTAGACGATGGCGCCGTGGGTGGCGCCTACTCCGATCCGGATTCGTTTATTGAGCAAATCTACAATGATGCAGTCAAGAATCGAAAACAGTCGGGCATATTGCGCGACTACGAGACGATGGTGCAGGAGCAGCTGCCGGCGGATGGTGGCGATGGCGATCAGAGCGAATCGGACAAGGAGAAATCCAGTTCGGACAGCGAACGCTACGCGCTCTGGGCCAAGACCAGGCAGCTCCAACGAACCGCCGAGGAGAGCCCCAGACACCGGGACATTGACACATCCCTGGGCTTGCTGGAGAGCGAGCGACGGGACACGGAGATGCGTTACCTGGGCGATGCTCAGGTGGCGGCACGGCAATCGACGCGATTGCGGACACGCTACGGCTACAGTCCCAAGCTGCAGGCGGGCGTGCTGGAGGATGACATTGAGGTGGACATGAATTACAAGCCCAAGCGGGAGTACAATTGGCGCAAGAACTTTAAGCTGGATGACAACGAGCAGCAGGCGGAAGAGGCAGTTAATATTCAGCAGGAACAGGAGGAGGAACAGCAACAGGAGGAGTTACAGGAAGAATTACAGGAACAGGAACCGTATCTATGCGAAGCCGCGCCAAGTGGTGAGCTGGACCTGCGTCGCTATAGCCTGGGCGGTGAGAGCATTACCCTCTTCAGTCGCAGTCCCGAGCGGGAGCTGTTGTCCGTTGTGGTCGAGGAAACGTTGCCGGAGCCGGAAAATGGTACAGAGCAGCTGGGGAACGTAGCAGCTGAACTGGAGCCAATCAGCGAGAAGCCCAAAAAGAAGAAGAGCAAGAAGAAGACACGCAAGGGCTCCAAGACGGAGGAGGAACTGCGCGACGACAACGACTCCGATAATCAGGAATACAATCGACGCAACTCAGCGGCCAGAGATGAGACGGATGCGTCTGCAGAAATGGCCAAGCGTAAGGTGCGCTCGCGACGCAGCTCGAAGAGCAGCTCCACCAATGAGGAGACAAATGGCGCCCTCTTCTCGCCGCGGAGCAGCGTTGGCTTTGTGCCGGAGGCGACGCTGGAGGGGATTGCGGAATTCGAGGCACCGGACGAGACAACATTGAAAAAGAAAACCAAGAAGCGCAAGAAGTCAGCCAAGGAGCAGACCAGGGAGCCGAGTCCCGACCAGGCCAAGGAGCCGGACATCGATGCAGCGCTGGCCGAGGCTTTGGCCCAGATCGCGCCCGTTACCGTGTCGGCTTCGACCAACCTGACGCCGGCGTCAACGCAGCAGAATCTGCTGGCCAGCCTGAGTGCCGGCAACAGCCTTTGCCTGACCCCCGCCTCATCCTTCGAGGAGCCGCCTAGTTCCAGCGCAGTTGTTCGTAATGCTTTGGCTGCGCCCGCGCCGGCGCCCTCCGTTGTGGACACCTTTGACATACTCAAGGATGCCAATTTCTATCCGCTTTTTTAGGCTGCGCTTCAATTATGCAATACGAATAATTTATACACATTTACATTTGATTTCAATCTTTATCTGTTTCTTATAGACATGTTCATAAGCCTAAAAACAAAAACGCAAAAAGCAATCCAATACAAATTTTGCACCCAGTTCCAGTTCCAGTTCCAGCACCCACGTCCGCTAGACTCGCGTGAAATGCACTGAGGGTACTTAGGATCACATACACACTGTATTATACTAACGACCAGAACCAGAATCGCACGAACGATATATATCGATTGAGAGCAGAATTATTGTTATTTATTATTTTTGATTTATTCTATTTATGATTGTATCGTATGATTTCAATTATTTCTTATCTATTTCTAACTGTTAGTTTATCGATTACTGCTGAGAATAAATATATATTTATTTATGACTATACAAATACATTGTTCATTCACAGTTCATTCAGAAACTGCATCTGACGCAATATTCGCCCCGGCCCCGACGCAGCTAAAAATATTTTCCATCTATTTGTATCTGCGTTTTTGCCCGATTCGCGTTTCGGCCAAAAAGAATATTTGGGCACTGCACGAACCACAAAAATGCCCTAGCATTGAGATCATTTTGTTAGCCAAATTGCATGCGCCAAGTGCACTGACATTCAGCTAAAGACAATTGGCCATATACAACAAATAGAGTATATATTGTATATATCATATATATATTTATATATCATATGCTTGGCCCAATTGGCATTTGGCTCATTTCAGTCGCATGATGTCATCGTTTTGAGTTCAACTGTGTGCCGGGCGGTACTATATAAGTCTTTTAATGGCTTTATTTTAATGATCTTGTCAATTTAGTCACACGAAATACTTAAACTGTCATGTTTCATAGCCAAAATACAACTATATATATTTTTATGATGAGCTGTTCCTACTGTCGAAGATAAAGTTATACTTTATTGTTGTTGTTGGATAAGGATATAATAATATATATAATATATATCTTGGCTACTATAGTAAAGTCTTGTGTCTGCCTGTGGCTGGAATCTTTTTTTTTTTGTCGTTTTACTGTTGAAATAATAATATATATATAATAAATAATAAGAATTCATATAGTTAGTTAAACTAAGACAACAATCTAAACTTATTTTGTTGTCATTATTATTTCGTACATATCCATGAAAGTCAGGAAGGCTTTAAAACTATCAACCATTCTTTTGAAAAATATCTAAGCTGACTTAATTCGATTCGATTTTATACGATTAGTGTAATTAGTGTAATATAAATGTTTATTATTCAGCTTAACCTGTTCATTTTTTCTTTATTTTG
Source organism: Drosophila nigromelanica (assembly GCA_004149465.1). Taxonomy (NCBI): domain Eukaryota; kingdom Metazoa; phylum Arthropoda; class Insecta; order Diptera; family Drosophilidae; genus Drosophila; species Drosophila nigromelanica. The sequence goes on along the minus strand of SCDS01000148.1, from coordinate 17,915 downwards.
TATGGACTTTTTAAAGGTTTATCAATTATATTTAGCTATACAGCAACTTTTTCCAAGCTCACTTAACAGTCGCTCCCAAAAGCACGCAACACTCACGCCTAAAAGCATGCAGCGAATTATCTAAGTCCAATGGACACATTTGAACTAAATGGTTTTCTACTTTTCTTTGAGAAAATGAAATGTCTTTGCTTTGATGAAAAGTCATCTGTTTGTATCGTATTTTTTGCCAGCAACTTTTGTTCTGTCGCCGAAATAATGCTGTCAACTTTCTTATGTCATATCCTTTGTCAAATTAAGCGCTATCGTCAGCTGCGAAATCCATTTTCCGAAATTTTTGAAAAGCAATTCTTTGCCTTTGAGCATGTTAAATTTTTGCTGTACGTTTCCCGCTAAAATATTTATGACAGGCAACAGGAAAGTGTGTCACTCGGGTGATTTGTTTACGTAGCTCACTTTGCGGCCACTTTCTGGTCTGGGGGGTCCCCATTTCATTGTATTGTATTGTTTTTTCTTTTTTTAATTTTTATTCATTTATTTTTCCTTTTGTTATTTTTTCTGTAATGAGCGCAGGGCCTTTGTGTCTTGTTATTTAAAAAAAAAAAAAAAAAAATAAATTGCGTAATGGCATATGGATGTACGTACGTACCGTACAGCAAAAATAATAATGTATATCTCCTACGTATGGTACGCGTAGCACTAAGAAAACATGCCAAATTCGTTGCCAAAAAGTCTTATTCAATAGTTTGTCTTTGACATGAATTCATTTTTCCCCAAACGTTTGGCGCACTTTAAAGCTAGCGCATATTTATATTTAATATTTTTTTTACTCTACCTGCACCTAAATATGGATAGGGTATATGTGGTGTATATTAGCTTGAAACATTTTAAGGGATTTCTTCATGTTTGTTTAAACTAAAGATATATTAATGCAGGTTCGGGTATTTTGTAGTCGCCTCCATGTCTGTTGGCATTTGTACTTGTTCACTTTATTTATCTTTACCGTATGTATATATGCACAAATTTTATATATTTTTGTGCTGGCCAACAAAATTGGCTTAAATAATTTGAATTTCAGTTGAAACACTGCTGGCAAATTTCTTAGCTGTGCCACTAAAATGAAACACCTTTCCATTTGTGCTTTTTTTTTTAAATTTGTTTTCTTCGTTTTACAAACACATTTCCCATTATTCATTTAATTTTTTTCTTACTTATTTTTTTATTGATGTGAATTTCTGTTTAACATTATCCGATGCCCGAACCCTTTCCATCCTCTTGACCATTTATTCGCAATGTTTTGTGCCGCGTGCAAGAAATTGCCAAATGTCATTTAATAGCTGGTCTTCTATTTTTAATGCCAGCAAATGGCGGACATTAAGTTATATTAAATGCAAGCTGATGCCAGAAGCCAATCGAATTTATGTACAGCTGATTTTTTGTATTTGTTTGCCACAACAAACTTAAACTTGAACCCATGGCCATTAGCCACTGACCGGGCCCACTGACGCAGCGTTGCCCCCTTTTCACCTCCCCCTTTATAATGCTAATCGAATGTATTTTTAAACACATATGAAGAAAGACATCGTTCGTCCAGTTGCTGCTGTTCTTCTTAATAAACATGAAATTATAATTATAATCTGGAAATTTTATAATAATTTATGACCCAATTAACGCCTTCATGCCTCCAAATGTTGAATGCGTTTCTCGTGCGCGCCACAACAAAACGCAGCACGCAAACTTTTATCACAGATTCGCGAATTGCATTTATTTATAGACAAAAACAAAACAAATAAAATGTAAGATTGCATTTCACTCGGTTCTATTGCTCTATATGTTGTTGTTGTTGCTTTTGTCTGCAGCGTCTGCTGCATTAATAGCTACAATTTTATATAGTACATGCACTTATATAGGTTTATACTGTGTGCCCATTTGCATGGAGTCAATCAAAAGTTCGCATCATGTAAAAAATCTATTTTGAATTCGTCGCGATAGTTCCTATAAAATTGTACATATCGTCAGTATAGAGTGCCTGTCAAAATAGTATATATAAATTTCCTTGAATATGTTTTAAAAAAAGTGTCCAAATAAAAGGGAAACAAAAGAAACATTACATTATTGAGTTGTCGAAAATTAAATACTCTTTCAGTCAAGTTAAACATTCACGATATATACGTTTATATTATATTTGTTAGTTATTCGAATAAATGTTCGAATGATTGTTTCTATAGGATCTATAGTAGTCGATTTTTATTTTTTTGGCGCTAAGATACGTCAAAAAACAAAAAAGATTTTCATACGAAAAGTTTATTTAATTTAACTCTGTTTTTCATGAAAATCATTTCAGTTTTTGTTTTCCAGCCTTAAAAGTCTGAGCATAATCCATCCTAGGTTTATAAAATTGTTTGCTTTAGATTTTGAGGCCTTCAAATTGCAAATTTTCATTGTTGCTGTAAATTTAGAATTTATCAGCTTTTGTTTCAAATTTTGTTGTCTTTCTACTCGTTTATTATTGCCAAATTTTTCGCATAATTTTTCAGTTCAATGCAACAAATATTAATGTTATAATTATATATGTATAGTTGTTGTTCTTGGCCTTGTCTGTGTCTGCAAATTAGCTGCTTTTAAAATGCCATCGTTACAGTTGTATCTATATATATGTATTACAGTAGTATAAATAGTACTATTTGTCTAAAAGATATAGAGATTTCTGCTTGATGGGCAATGCTATTTGCCTTGAACATTTGCCCTTTGGTGTCACATTAAACTAACTGACAAAATTTGTCAGCTGTAAAATGCAGAAACAAATTGAACAGCATTGGAAAAAATTAATTATGTTAATTTGTAACAAATTTTAATAATAATTTTTGCTGATATGTACATTATATACAATTAAAAATACTATGCCACGGATTAGGATTGAAATTTATTAATTTCGAAAGAAATTTATAAAGATTTTTGTAGAATTTTTGCGTTTATTACATTGCATATTTTTATATTTATATATATATTTAATTTCAAATATTTGAGAGTTCTGAAATCTGTTTCCAGTGCAAAACGCAGCTGTTTGCAATTTTCCAATGGTATTTTAATATTCGTTGTCTGTGCCAAAATGCTGTAACAATTTGTAGTTGTTCGGGAATGCAAAAATATCCAATATTAATCATATTAATCGGCCCACGTTGTTGTGGCCGCTGAAAAGATCAATTAAATATTTTATATGGATCGGCGTTGCATGTGCGCCAAAATCTGTTGCAGACAGCGAGAGCAGACCAGAGCAGACAAATCCAAAGAATTTATGCTCCAAGTGTGGGAGCGGCCAAAAAGAAAAATGAGAGAAAGTACAAGAGTGTGTGCGTGTGTGTGTGTGTGTGTGCGACTTGTGTGTCGTGTGCACAAGCGCCAAGCAACAACAAAGGAAAATCTGAATTTTCCGTTAATGATTATTTCCAACTCCTTGCCTGTGTGTGTGTTAATGACGTGGACAGCAGCTGCTGCAGGTGTGTGCCCCCACACACACACGCACATTAATTATTTTGGCACCTGAAAATTTAAATATTTATAGATCTGTGTTTGAATTATTACAGGAGAAATTGCAAACTTGACGTTGCATTTAAGATTCAATAAAGCCATTAATGATTAGCGTTCTTGGCCATTGTCTAAGGTAATTTGTTAAAGCCAAGTCAGAGAGATCTTTCTCTCTGCCTCTTCCTCTCTTCCTGCTCTCTCTCTCCCTCTCGCTCTCTGGCTGTCTGCCTCTCTGTTGCGCTCAGCTGACAGCTGTTATGCTCTGCGGCGCTCAGCGGCACTCCCCGAGATTTTATTTATACACTTGCCTCTGGGGGCGAAACTAGATACACGCAACGCGCAGCGAGAATTTTGTTTTTTTTTTGTTTTTCGAAATGATTTCGAATATTTTGTGAAATAAACGCGCCAGTTGGCTTCTCGACTCGGGAAAGTTCAAAACGTTTCGCAAAAATTTTCGGCTGTTTCAGCAAAGACATTTTTCTTCAAAATTCATTTCTGGCGGCACGGTTAATAAATTTAGAAAGTTCAGTCGGTCAATCGAGTGCAAGTTTGTTGTTGCTTTATTGGGGGATAGATTTTTGAGATTTTGACAGAAGGCGAAAAAAAAAAGCACGCGCGCGTGGCACAAAATGGCGGACGTCGAAATTATGCAAACGGTGACGGAAGTCAAAAAAACGAAGAAGGTCAAGAAGTCGTCGAAGCGTCGCGAATCCGAAGTGCAAATCAGCGAGGTGGATGCCACCAGCGAGGAAAGGGGGTAGGTGGAACGTGTTACGTGTGGTTCAGTTTTGTGTCCGTTCGTCTGGGTGCCCAGAAAAAAAAATATAAGCAAATACCAAGCAAGCTTCCAATTGGGAGCCAGTTACATGATTTGCTGGTATTTTTTTGTATTTTTTTTGGTATTTTGGATGGCTGTTATTCTTTATGTATCCGTATGGCCGTGTAGCTCTGCTCGTATATGTATTGTATACTCGTTACTCTATATATATCATATGAAAAAAATGCAATAAATTCAACTAAATGAATCTACTCATGCACATTCGAAAATACTCAATTCTCTCACAAATTCAAAATCAAATTCAAATGAAATCGATCACAAGCAAACTATCCAAAGTACTCGCATATCTCGAACTTGTACAAAACGACACGTTTACTACCTTCTTTCCTCGGCAAAACTGTTTACTAAAAGGTACCCACATCAAGCTGTCGTTGTCTATAAATGTCTATCTCTGTCTCCACACAACTAGAAATAAACATACATAAAATACATACTACTACACCATACAACAGCACATACAATAAAACTACAATCCAAAAACAAATAACTCAAAACTGAAAACCTACAACTCAAAACTGAACAGTGTATACATACATATTAAAGAGTAGTGCTACAAAAATTAAAAAAAAAATACACTACTTATATACATACATATATATACGATATACAATAAATACTACACTCGTATTTGCTCTTTGCGAGACAGTACAACATTTTACACTGCCCCACACGCAAATTGGAAACAAGGCAAACACACTTAAATGGACTTGATCCATTTGTATATTAATGGACCATACTTTTAATATTCTGCCTTATCGAGTGCACTGTTTGTTTTGTTGTCTGGCTACATCGGCTCGTCTCCGTTTCGCTCTGTTTGCTTGCAGTTGATTTTCAGTGGCGAGTACACAAAGGCCATGGACAAGGATTGGCATTCGGGCCACTTCTGCTGCTGGCAGTGCGATGAGAGCCTCACCGGACAGCGTTACGTCATCCGCGATGATCATCCCTATTGCATCAAGTGCTACGAGAATGTGTTCGCGAATACGTGCGAAGAGTGCAACAAGATCATTGGCATCGATTCGAAGGTGAGCGGATATCCAAAACTAATTTAAACATATACGATAATTCAGATAGAGTTATACTTTTGAAAAACTAAAAAAAAGATTCTAAAACATTTTTATAGTATCATATTCATAATTAGGTAAAACTATATTCTTGTTATTAATCATATTAGATTGGCGATTATTAAATATGTATTTATTTTGTTTGCTTAAATTTAAATTTTACTTATTATTATCTTACAAGAAAAGAATGAGTTCTCCAATTTGCATTGTGAATTAATTAAAAAACATTCAATACTTGAATCTAATATTCTTTTAACTTTAAAGATTTGCCAGAGTTTAATTTTTTATAAAATACTTAAATTTCAATGGACACTTTTTCTTTCAACTGAAACTTAAAACTGCAGTAAAGTTTACAGGATCCATTTTTGAAGAATTTTCTAATCTTTAAGTCTAGTTTAAATTAGTTATATTTATGTATAATATACATATATAATATTATAACTCCTTAAAAATTATGCTTTTTATATATAATTATTTAAATTAAAAATATAACCGAGATCATCATTGCCATCTGATTCACAGGATCTGTCCTACAAAGACAAGCACTGGCACGAGGCCTGTTTCCTGTGCTTTAAATGCAATTTGAACCTGGTCGATAAGCAGTTTGGCGCCAAGGCCGACAAGATCTACTGTGGCAACTGCTACGATGCCCAGTTTGCATCCCGTTGCGACGGCTGCGGTGAAGTGTTCCGTGCAGGTGAGCAAAGATCAAAGATCAACAATTGAACCGATTATCTAAGGCATACTTCGGGGCGGCATTTGAAATGAAACTAAGTCAAATGATGAGAGTGCAACCGGTTTAGTGGGGCGGAGAAATGACATTTCAGGCATTTTATTCATTTTATTTTTTGTGTGCTCAATACTATGTCAAATTAATTGTACTCGCAGGGCAATTTGTTGCCAACTGGCGACACATTCCATAAATCTCAAATGTGCACTGCCGCACAAAACATAAATAACAGTCGCGTATTTTATGTACCCTGTATCGGGTTGAAAATGTGGGGTATGTCATGTGAGCAATAAATACAAAATAAGTTAGGATAACTCCTTGAATATCTGAAAAGAGCTTTGACTTTATGAAAGCACATGAAAGCTGTAAATCAATTTATTTGAAGTACCTACTTATTGCTGATAAGAGCTTCAAAAGTTTAAAAGCAAGCTTTCAAAATCACATGCAAGTTGTTTTTCAACTATGGAAAATTACCTAAGGCTTAAAAGTTGATATGAAGTCAAGTGTCAGTACAATTAATTTAAATAAAAAGCTATTGTATTTATGTATTAAAAAATAACAAAGTTTTTATGGAAAAAGAAAATCACAAGAAATAATTATTAAGTTTAAACTTATATTTGAATTGGCTACACAGTATATTCATAGTCGGACTACTTTCAACTTGCAATTAATGAACTTGCTACAGTTGAGTGCGTGCAACATACAGTGGATGCCTGAGGGGCCAGTTTCTGACTTGCACATAAATGCCCCATATCTGTTTTCATTATACGTTGACTGGACTGCAATTTGCGCGTTACGAGCGCTTTGTGCTTAAGTCGTTTGTTTGGCTTGAGACACAGTTCGGCGAGTCGAGTTGGACGTCAAATGCAAGTTCATTGTCACCGCAATTAAGCTGCCGGCCCACGCAAAAAGAGAGCCAACAAAAAAACAGGCAACACCAGCTGGGCCCTGAACTCACAGGTGTACGACATTGTTAAATTGGGGCGACTAACAAAAGGTGTAAATTATGACAATGTCTCCAGATGTGGCGCTGTCAATTGGAGCGTTGCGCAAATACGAGTTAAGACAAATAATGAGTATAGATGAAGCAAGGGGAAGAAATGAAAAATACGCATATGGTGATAAATTTTATTGAGATAAACAAACCTGAGATGAACGTCGCCCGATTCTCATATCAATGAAGTGTTAAGCACGCTCCAAATTTGGCCCTGACACTTTCGTTGCCGATGCGGAACGTGGCCGTTTATTAGCCGCAATTGAAGGCATTACCAAAAACGGGGCTGGTTTGTTGTTGTTTGTTGTTGTCTTTGTTGTTGAAAGTACACGTTGACATTGCCAATTACGAGTGACAGATAAATAAGTTGCACTGCGGCACAGCTAACATCAATGTCAGCAACGCATCCCACACGTCTGAATGCCAATTCGAGTGCTATTTGAATATATATTGTGTATATAAATACACCCGTATTTACTTCTGTGTTTGCCAATGGTGGGTCGTTAGCCAAAGCCGACAAGTGTCGTTAACATTGCCAATTCAGGCATTAGCTAATTGTCTAATCAAATACAAAACATATTTGTTAATTTGCTAAAATTTTATTGTCAAAATGATGGGCATTAATTGTCAAGTTTGGGCCACAAAATTGCTTACAGCAACCCATGAAATACACATGAAAATTATCGTGCATTATCGCATAGATCAAATCATCTATGTCATCTATGTTAATTCGGGCCAAAAGCTGAACGCCAGATGGGTCCACATTAAAGCATATGTCTAATTCGATGCTCTGACTCACCAAAAATTTTGTATTTATTTCGAATTCTGTTTCTTTCTATGTTTCATGTTTGAATATTAGCAATGAAACTTGTTTTGGTTTTCTTTTGTTTTCTGTTTGTGTTTTTTTTTGTGTTGGTTGCGAATGATTTGTGGCTTTTAAATCGCTAGAATCAGCGTGTTGAAAAATTATTATTAAAGATCGCTGATAAGCGTGTAGAATGAAATTAATGTGTTTTCATAGCTATTTTTTTTTATTAGGCACTGCGGTATATGCCTTGAAAGTATGTGTTAAACTCAGCAGAACTAAGCGTGTTATTAGTTCAAATAAATATCTATTAGTTAAGCTGATTAAACTGTAAGAATACTCTTTAATTACAGTTAATTATGATAAAATGAACTTCAAATATAGCTGCTTTTGGCACATTTACTATGGTTTAATAAAATAACTAATTAAAATGCTACAGTTCAGAGTGCCCGACTAGCAGATACCCTATTTTGAACATGTATAGGGTATATACTCACTTTAAAGAGCAATATTACAGCGTACTTCCGTGAGAAAAATACCGCGCTTAAACCATTTGGGAATTATAAACGTGTGTTTTGAATGACATTTTGAGTGCATTTTCTTTTGCTCAGCTCTCGTAAAACTTCTTTCACGTTCAAATTGCAGCCATTCGCCGTTTAATTGCTTAATTGCTTAATTGATTGCAGATAAAAAGAAAGAATAAAAATGAACAAGCGAAGCGTAGTAAACCATTTTATTGCAGCTCAATTGATTTATTTACTGGTAGCCAGGCGAATCCCACGCAGAGCAGCGGCCAACGCGTGTCTAAACATTTCCGTCTAAGCCAACAATTAATCAAACAACGCTGCAAAATACGATCCAAAGTTCCATTGTGCCATATAGAGAGAGGCCTTTAGGGCTGGCTGTCTGTCCATAACCGGGCTGCTACAATTTCCGTGCATATAATGTCAACGCAGTTTGCCACTGGGCGGCATTTGAAAGTATTTAGTTGACATTTCCATATCGCATTTCCCCCATATGCAAAGTGAGCGACTCTCAATTATGCAGCTTCCCACATGGCAGCCAACTTGTTGTGTTGGATGTGTTTGGTTGGCTTCCTCGGGCGGCTCACCTTAAACACAATGTCAGGGCAGCCAAGCAGCATTGACAGGCACTTGACTTGCAACTGGAACGAGCATCTGCATAAAACACACTCAGAGAAAAGAGTTTTTTATAAATGTTCAAGTACGTTTTCAATTATAAACTTAAAAAAAAATAAAAACAAGATTTGATGAAGTAAAAAAAATTATAAACAAGATATTCTAAACATTTTTAAAACATAAAAAATAAATTTAAAAATTTTGCTTGACTAAAGAAAATTCAACCTTTGTACTTAATGTCAGTAAAATACCCTTAATTTGTTTTTTTTTCGAGTGTAGTCAAACAGCCTATTGGTCAGACAGTCTGTTGCAGCAACCAGTTACCGTCAGTCAAAATAGTTCATAATTGCATGAAGAGCCTAAATGGCACCTTGCCAGCCTTGTTATGTCTTTTTTGCCATGTTAAACAAGACGATCTTTGTCTCACGCAACAATTTTAGCTCAAACTGAACGCAACTCAATTGAACTGAACTCAACACAACTCAGTTGCGACTCAAACTGAACGAAACTCACCACACCTCACCTCAGTTCAACTCAGCTGTGTGGCTGTTTTGTTTACGTTGTCGGTTTTTGTTTTTGGCGGCTGTTCTCAGTCTCAAAACGGCTTTCAGAGCGCTTGGCCAGTGACGCGGATGCAACTCAGAACTGCAAACGATTTTCGCTTTGAACAGTGCAAAAAGCAACGTGTTGCATGTTTGATATCAATTGCTCTAAATAGATCAGCTGTGAAATCATTTGTGTCGACAATTAAAAAGTATTTCCGCACTAAATTTTTGTTGAACTCTTCATCTTTCAATAAACAAGCTGAATTGTTTAATGAATTTATTTCTTCTAAACAATTTTTGTAAAGTGGGATGCATAAACTGCATCAGCAAAAACAAAAGTGGCAACAGGAAACATAAACTTGCAACTGATATGAAACAGTGCACGCTGCTGCACGCTGCGTATGCGCTATTTTTCATACTGGGCGTATGCGCATTTTTCAGGCACATTTTGCGAGAGTTTAATTGAGCCAAGACTTGAGATATCCGACCTGACAAACAGACAGACAGTATTGCACAATATGCAACGGGTAATGGGTGTCAAGCTATCGCCGAACGCCTCTGCATGCAGCCAGTTATCACATGCAGTGCAATACCGAATAAACAGCAATAAAATTACAAATTAATAACCAAGGGGACAGACAGAGAGACAGGTCGCAGCTCCAGTTGTTGTGGCTCGGATAGAAATTGCATACCAAAAACCGGAAACGAATTTGAGCTGTTTTTTTGGCTGCATTTAAAATGTGGCGATAGCATCGACGTGTGCCACATTTAAAGAGCTAAATGGAAAACATGAAAAGCAGCAGCACACACACACACACACACATAGTCATGAATATGCACGCAAAGGGGAGCAGAGGGTATCGAGCGGGGTCGCCCACTTGAGTTGGCATTTCTTTTTTTCTTTTTTCATTTATTTATTGTTGGCACTGCAATTGAATGCCAATTGAAATGAAATCGAAATCAAAATGAAATCGCATTGAAATTATGACGAAAGCCCGTACTTTATTAATTGCTTACAGCTGTAAAGAGTATATAAAGCAGGGCAGCTGACCCAATAAATCTTCATTATTCGAAGATCATTCCACGCTGCAAACAGACAACAGATATCTGTAGGAACCGCTTTAAACAAATGAATCGATGGCCATTTGTCTTTTGTGGCTTAGTCGGCTTATCAGACAGGCCGCCACAGCCACAAACAACAGCCAATTTCAATTTCTCTTTTATTTATTTTGTTGTTTTTTTTCGTATTTTTTTCTTCTCTTCTCCCGTACAAATCTGACAAAACTAATAAATCCACACGGCAGTTGTGTGGTTTTTTTTATTTCTATTGTGCCCTGCAGCCGTTGACATTTGCACAGGCGGGTCAAATTGACAAAGAGACATCTTTGATGGCTGGTTTATAAAAGTCAGATCGTGATATTGTCATGTTTACCTGCTTAAACAAATTTGATCACTTGGCCAATAGATGGGAGGTCATTTGGCACATTTTTAGCTATGACAAATTGAACCTTATTATTTTCTCTTTAATTTCCGAAAGATTTCGCCATTTATATTTGCATTTCGTGATATAATATCACAATAAATGCCAGTGTAAACAAGTTATATACCATATAAAAAGTCGTAAAAAGACACATTTTAGAAAATAATCAACAAATTGGAGTAATTGAAATTCGAATCCAGACGGACCGCCCGCAATGTCAGCACAGCCAAGCAAAATTTAGCTGAGCACTGTGAAAAATTTCGACTCGATAAATCTAAAATGCATAACGCGTTTTGTGAGCACTTTCCATTTCGGTGCTATTTGTGGTGGTCGCACGTAATCAGCATTGTCTCAAGCCGGCAATCGATCAATCATTATTCACTTAGATCACATCTGACTGACTGTCAATGCGTGCATTTTTTACTCCACAACAGGCTGCGAGCTTAGCTAGCGAATTTCAATGTCGCCTCCTCCGATCCACACTTGACCTCCGCCTCAGCTGGCGGCATCGGTCTCTGTGTTTTTTTGTGGGCGTCGGAGGCGGTTCGTGGGCGAAGTCTTTGACGGTTTCTGTGTGCTTGGCAACCGATTTCAATTGGTTATAATTATGCGATACGTCGTTCGATGCCAGCTCTCTAACTAACCACAAAAACAGTGCAAATAAAGCCCTATAAATGCTGCACTGCGGTTATCTAGTAACTCGAGGCGTTTAGCCCCAAGGCTGTTAACCGGATTTAAACAGAATCGATTAGAAGCTTGTGCTCCAATTTTAATTTAAATCAACGTGGCTAATTGCCCGAAAATCAAACCTAATCACAAACCAAATCAGACCCTAATAAAAAAGCTTTTTGGGCAATTTCCAAATATTATTATTTGTTGTTTTTATAAAAGTTCAAAATTGTTCTGATCTGAGACATATGATGAGAATTTTTTTTTTCAATAGTTATGCTCTAGTTGTATTTTAATTGATTTCTTTTAAATTTGACTTAAAGTAATGAAAACTACATAGAAGGTTGGAACCAGAACCTGCATTAATAAATCTAGCAAACTATGTTTACAAAACGAATTTAAAAATTAGATATTGGCTCGAACCTCTAAAATATATTTATTTATTTAAATTGTATTTAAAATTAACAAAACAGTGCAAACTGGGTTCGAACCGCGAACGACACGCTAACATTTTTTGTGTCTTTGTTTTTGAGTTGGCAGCACTGATTCGGCCAAATTCTTGGTAGATGATTCTGGCTTAATCACTTGGCCATATTCAATGAGCGAATTTCCTGTGGGCAACATTTGAAATTTTCAATTTCCTGTTTCAATTTGCGCACGCGCTTATGAAATTTAACTTTTAAGCAATTTATTTGTTGCTATTTTTTGTTTGTTTTTTGTTTTATTTTTTGTTGTTGTAAAAAGTTAATTATTTAATGATTTATGAAGGCATTATTGTTGTAGCTGATGTTATTGTTGTCTCGCTGTTATTTATAAACATTCTCCAAGTTTTTTAATGAAACTTGTTATTTAGCTAGTAAATTTCGTAGTGATGTCATTGCCTTGAGGTCAGAGAGAGAGGGAGAGAGAGAGAGACCCGACGTCTCCAAATTTGATCGCGTTACAGCGCAAAATATATATTATAGAGTATGGAAAGAATTCGGCTTGTTGTGCGTGCTGGGCGTGCGATAGTATCTCGACTGGTTTGTGCCCCAAATGAGCGCCAATTCAGTTCGCTGGCTGAGACATTGATCAGCGCTCAGCTCTTAACTCTTGGCTCTTGGCTCTTAGCTGACCCAGTTGGCTTACACCAAAATTGATGATGGCATCTCTCAGGCTGAAGCTCCTGTCCGTTGTAAGCCAAAGAGTGTGGCTCGAGTCGTGACTTATTAGGCCAGTTGCTAGTCAAAGACTCTGTCACTTTTGGTGCTGATGCAGTTATTTAAGTGCACCCACTTACCCGCTTAATAGCAGTAGTAGTTCAATCAATCAATCATGACTGACGTCGATGTGCTGAGCTCCCGCATGAAGTCGCGCTTACATTTGCAAAGCAAAACAATTGGCGCCGATCGCATCAAGAAGGCCAAGGATAACAACGAGGACATTGCCGTCCTGAGCATGTTTTTACCAAATGCCAGCGCCGTCGAGGAAAATCGCAGCTTCTACTGCTCCCTGGGCGACTATTGCCGCCTCGGCGATCCGCGTGCCACCAAAGCAGGTAATAATGCTGACCATAAATTATGTTAATTAAAAACCAGCGATACATCATAATTTATCAATATTACTGCCCAGTTAATGGCTGAGTTGTTGCCAAATTTGGTAAGAAATAGACGCCCACATGGGCTAACTTGATGCTGTGGCCAGCTCTCCATAACGTCATCGCAACTTTCGTTGGATCTGTTGGTGTCGCGGTGACTAATGTGGAACAAGATGAGCTTCAACACGCATACACTCAAAGAAAATATTATATAATTAAAAAAAAACTTATAATAATATAACATATTATTTTGAAATGTAGGTAATTTTATGGATTTTATACACTTTAAAAACAGTCCCTTTCCAGAGCTGAATCTAATTTCAAAATATTCTAGATAATTTTTCCATACTAGAAATGAAAATCGAAGAATTCTACAAAATTATTTTGTAGTTATATTTAAAATTGAAAAATTGTGATTGGCTAATTCATTGGGGTTTTTTAAATACCATATTTTGATATGAATTTTCTATACAATTGTATGAAAATTCGAATAAGTTTCGCTAACAATTCTTAAAAAAAAACTTAAATTTTATTTTGGTGGTATATAAATGTTAAGGGAGTCTCATTTGGATTTCCGCTAAGGGAATTTTATACACTCCGCTCAATAAAGCTTAGTTCTTCAGTTTTATTTGCACCTATGTATAAAAGCAAATTGCCTTCCTCTAGCGACATTAAATTTTTATACTTTCATAAATTTGTCATTATTGCCAACTTTTTGTGTGCTGTAATTTGGCAACATATGAAATAGTTTTTTTGTTTTTAGCTTTTCTCGACAACCCGAAATTAAAGGAAAACAATAGAATAGCTGCCCTGACATTATTCCAGTCAATTAGCCTTCTTCGAGGCAGTCAGTGAACCCAGCGCCAAAGAAAACCCCCTTTGGTAAAAGTTTTCGCTTTGTCTGGTATTTGGCAACAAATTTTGAGCACGCAATAAATAAAATAAACCGAGATTTTTATGCACACTTTTATACTGCGGCTGAAAGCCGCAATGGAACCAACCACTTTAGGTTCCGTATTTGTCATGCAGGAATTCGCGTTTGTCTCTTGAGTCTAGCAAATTTGAATAATTTTTGCATTAATTGTTATGAAAATGCGAAATGTAAGGGTTGGGGTTGGGGGGGACTGTGGGTTGTACTGGGTCTATAATGGGGCCCACCTTCGACAGTTGCATGTCAGCTGCACATAATAATATTCAAATTTTTTTGTATTTATTTTAGTTACAAATACAAAAATAAATTGTGATTGAGTTTCGGCAATGATTTGGCCTGAATATGTCTGGAATTTGGGGCTATTTGATAGATTATGTTTCAGGCCAAAGTTCAAGGTTGCAATCATATTCGAGAAATTGATTTGTCGAACTATCTGTCTGTCTTTCAGGTACCAAGAAAATGGAATACAAAACCCGGCAGTGGCACGAAAACTGCTTCTGCTGCTGTGTCTGCAAGATGGCCATTGGCACCAAATCGTTTATACCGCGCGAGCAGGAGATCTACTGCGCCGGCTGCTACGAGGAGAAGTTCGCCACGCGCTGCATCAAGTGCAACAAGGTATCACGAATCAAAAATGGGATCCAACCTAAAGAGCTGCATATTTTAAGTTCGGTTTCTATTTGCAGGTAATCACCTCGGGTGGCGTCACCTACAAGAATGAGCCGTGGCATCGCGAGTGCTTCACCTGCACCCACTGCAACATCACCCTGGCCGGGCAGCGCTTCACCAGTCGCGACGAGAAGCCCTACTGTGCCGAGTGCTTCGGCGAATTGTTTGCCAAACGGTGCACATCGTGTGTCAAGCCCATTACTGGTAAGTTGAATACATTCATACTGGCCAGTTATCCAGAATAATCCTCGTTCATGACAGGCATCGGCGGCACACGCTTCATCTCGTTCGAGGAGCGCCATTGGCATCACGATTGCTTCGTGTGCGCCAGCTGCAAGGCCAGCCTGGTGGGCCGCGGCTTCATCACCGACGGACCCGACATTGTCTGCCCCGACTGTGCCAAGCAGAAGCTGCAGTAAATGACGATGCAGTGCACCCAAATCGAACCAGGCCCAGGCAGCAGATCCCATCGAAGTCAACAATTGGGCACGAACGGAGCGGTGGGAAGTGGGGGCCAGCGATAATTAGCCATAAAATTAATAAAAAAAAACAAAAAACAAAAAAAAAATCAACGAAAATGGATCAAATCAGCAATGCGCGCAATCTGTATTAAACGCGATATTCAAACAAAATAATGCCTTACACTTACACATATATTAGATATGAAAATTAGCTAAACAAAAATCCTAAAATCAAAAACAAGAGAAGCCACAAATTTTTGTAAAAATTTGACTATTATATGAGTGCTTGTATACTTATTAATATAGCTGCAAACGAATCTATTGCGCTATATACTATAGAGCTAAAAAAAAAAACAAAAAATTAAATACTGATATTCTTTTGTGCTTTACGGTCAAATTGTGTAAAAAATATATACTTATTTATTATTTGTAATTGCATTTGAGCGCAAAAACAAAACAAAACAAAACAAAAAACACATAAACAGTAACGAATGGAAAATACTGTAACTATTGTTGCCACATTGAATAATGTATGTATGTTTATTTATTTATTTTAAGTTCTTCTAACCCACACGCACAAAGAGATGCGTGCAAAAGTTTCCTAACCGCGGGTTTCAGTTAAACACTTGTATTAAAACGCAGTTTATGTTTCTTTTTATATACTTATTATATGTTCTTAAACAAACAAAAACAAAAGCAAATGCAAAATAATTAAAAAACAATTATATACACACATATACACACACGTCCTAGCAATTTAATTGTTTAGTTTTATATTATTGGTTTTTATTATAATGAAGCAATTTGCGCAAAACTAAATACCCACACATAATTATTTTACAAAAGCCAACAAAATGTCAATGTCCTTAACTATTTAATGAAATTAAAGCTAAATAAAATTAATAATAAAATGTTGGCAGTGATTTTTTTCCGCAAGCATGAGATCTAACTGAGTGAATTTTCGGCTCCAAAATATCAGATTTCCTAGGCAATATAAGCGTTAATAATGTAAGTAAATTGATATAGTGGATGGAAATTTTTGAAAATTAAGCACGTTGCGCAAAAAGGAGCGCAGTAAGAGCACTGTAAACGCAAGCTGAGTAACGCAGCGCAAAAATGAGCTAACACAGCTGTTAGCGCAATATTATGTGTCATCGTTTATGGTGAATGTCAAATAACCAAAACAATAAGTTAAAGATGGGCAGCACAAACACGCCGAGTTTAAAAATAATATTGGAGTTCAGGTATTTAATACTCAGCTACCTGTTCAACATTATAATAAAACACAAATTATTAGTGCTGGTGCAGAGCTGCTCTTTGGGAATATCAAACGACGGGAACTTGCATTGGACGGCACACAAAAATGTGAGCAAACAACAGTTATCTCTGGGATTTTTTAACAAAATCTCAGTTATTTATAGGGACAATTGCTAACTTGCTAAAATGGATGCATGGCAACATATTAACAGAGCGTCCTGAGCTATTCATTCAAGGCGACACCGTGTAAGTAAACGTTGGCAAAAACACGTGCCGTTTGTTATGTTTGTTATGCTCTTTTTTCTTTTTCAGCCGACCCGGCATTTTGGTGCTGATCAACGACACGGACTGGGAGCTTCTGGTAAGTGCATCAAAATTCCGAATACACACACCTTTAACGTTGAAGCAAATTGGGAAATTTCAGGGCGAGCTGGAGTATGAACTGCAACCAAACGATAATGTGCTCTTTATATCCACCTTACACGGGGGCTAACAGCAGCAGCTGTACGCTTACTGGTAATAATTAAAAAGATTTGTATATTTAATAAAAAAAAAGTTTGTAAAATAAGCTAGATACAAATCAGAATTACGTCCCTTTACCAAAAATGGCAAAGGCCCACACGAAGATTCGGGTTGTAAAATTTTCTTCATTTTAAGTGATATTTCACTCGTTTAGTTTATATTTAAAGCGCAACGGCAGAGAATAAGCTGTTGGGAATTATAAGAATATTGTTCGAAGAAGCAATTTGAACGGAAAGTAAATATTTTCATTTTACATCATTATTCTTGATCTCTTGAGACATTTTTTTTTTTGACATTCTGCGTATTTCGAATTCATTGCTTATTTGTAAACATTATTCATATTTTAACGATATACAAAGATATTCTTTCTTTCCCTTAATATATACATAAATATTACTAAAACTGGCACTAAAACCTATACATATATCGAAAAATGTCATATTCTTAAATGATATACATACATACCTTTTTAGACTCGTACAGATTATGACTATCGATTGGCATAAAAAAAATTCCAATTTAAATTTTGACCATTTTTGACAAAAATCACAAGGGGTAACATCACAATTTTGGACAAAATCGCGAAAATTTTAAAATTTCAAATTTTGAATGGAGATCGATTCAATAGACTTATACGAGTCGAATGAGGTATATCTTTCCGAAATCGGACTACATATGGCCGAGATATAGCCATTTAAAACGTTTTAAGAAGG
>SCDS01000147.1:98204-129397 GCA_004149465.1 Drosophila nigromelanica | reverse complement strand
GTAATAGTAATAGTAATAGTAATAGTAATAATAATAATAATAATAATAATAATAATAATAATAATAATAGTAATAATAATAATAATAATAATAATAATAATAATAATAGTAATAGTAATAGTAATAATAATAATAATAAAAGAAATAATAATAATAGTATTGGTAGATAATAACCATAATAATAGTTAGATTTTAAAAGACTGTAAGGTATAGAAAGATTTTCATAAAGATTCTTCAACACCTTACACACTTTACAATTATTTATATTAAAAGTTACACCATCAAATTATTTTATATTAGTAATAAATTTTTACTAGTTATTGTTTCTGATTTCCGTTTTCACACCGCTAGTGCGGTAAATTGTGGTGTCAAGCACAAGCCAAACTTAACATTATGATTAATTTGAAATTGTTGTTGAAAACATTATTTATTTACAAACATATATACCCAGGTAATATGAGGCGCACAGAAAATTAAATAAAGCACTTGACATCGCAGGGAAATTCGCGGAATTTGTTTGCTCTAATCTGGCCACCTGATATAATGTGATGTGATGTGGCTTCTGCGTTAGATAAATGAGTTGCCTCAAAGTCTGAGAGAGCTTTGTTGATAAGAGCATGCTATTATACTCTTCACGTGTCAGCCACGGGGGTATATTGGTTTGCTTTATTTTCAATAAAACAGTCATTGATTTATTTATATCAATCTTACTAATTCCATTGAAAATTCAGAACTTATCAATTCTTAAACAATGAATGAGACATCCCACACTTCGTTTAGAAGTTATAAGCTTGTACCCTCAATTGTCTAAAGGGTAGTTTAACATTCGACCCTATTTTAACTAGTTCAAGTATGCGACGTCCATTGAACGAGCCGTCTTGTTAAGCAGGTCAGCGGGTCAGCTTTGTTTTTATACCCTCAAATGCTTTTGTTGTCACTGGTTTGCAATTCAGTTCTAAGCATTGCCAATTTTAAGATTGTGAGCCCCAATTTATAGATATCCAAGCGCTCTTTGGTATTCAAGCCATGCCAAGTTTTGAACGCCTCAGGCGCGCTTGATAATTGGCCAACATCAAATAGGTTTCAGCAAAATATATAAAATGCAAACGAGCTTTGAATAGAATAACATAACAAATCGATAAACTAAGTGCAAAATTATCTTTTGTAATATGTTGGCAGATACTATAAACTTTCTTAGAAACACATTGTTAGCAATAATTGTATGTATAATTTTAAATCTGATGTATCAAATTGCAAACTCTTTTATATTAACCGTAAGTTCTTGTATTTTCACTTTTCACATTATATTGGTACAAAGCAATAATAATAAATGATCCAATTTCAACAAAAGGAATTTACATATTTTTGTCAAAGGGTAAAACACTTACAGAAGATATATAAATAAATTAGAAACAAAAAAAATTTGTTTGTAGGTTTTAACCCTGTCTGCTTAACATTCTCTTTTACATATTTATGAGAAATGCTTTAAAGCACAAAAAAGGGGGCAATGCAAAAAAAACGAATATAATCACATTGAAATTTTACTGTAATTTTAATGCATTTTTAAGAAACCATTTCAACTGATTATTCATAAATAAGGAATCCAAGTTTAGCATACTTGCTTAGTTCGTAAGCAAATTAAATTTGAATTGTTGTTTACACAGTTTTGTTTTAGCTTATCTTAGAACACATTGTGCAACTCTCGTACTTGGAAATTGAACGTTAAAGTTATAGTTAAAGTTCGAATTCCTCGCATAGTATGTCCAGCATGGCAACAACAAGTTGAGCTTTAATCGGCGCCATTTGGCAAATATAACTTTATAAGTTAGGTTCAGTAGCTCTTAACTACTCGATGTGGTGGGAAGATAAATGGACATGCGTGTGCCACATGCCACACAAAGTCAAAGCTCTGGCACATGCAACAATAAAGCCAAGCAGTGCCCTGGGGACAAGGACATAAAGAAGAATATATATACAAATCGTCAACGGCAAATGTTGACTCCAATCGATGGTTATTTTTACGCCTGAAAGCTGAGCTGTTTCTCCAGCAAGTGCTGGCTGTGACGCATTACGTATTCATAGCCGTAATTGGTAAGTGGTGTAACTTATGCAAAGAATTTCGATGCCTCACAGCAGGTACAACATTATTTTGGCACACGGATCTTGTAAATATGCCAGCCACCTTAGGCCACCGGCCAAGTTGAAGAGTCCTTTTATAATTAACGCGTGTGTGCGTGTGTGTGTGTGTGTAATTACCCTTCAAGCTTACCATGTCAAGTAACAGCACGTACATAAGTACCGCCACTTATTCTAGACTAACCTGCTTACAGTTATGCGCATACGCTTGGCCTTATTAACTTTGCGCAACTGTCAAAATACATGAAAGTTGATATCCAGTTAAATTTGACAAAACATTGCGTTCTTAAAGTTCTTGTTTAAATATTGTCAACATGATTGTTCATATCCGAATTTCAATTTAAAATTAGCTTTCATAAAATTAGTTTCACATTATGTCAAAGAAGCTGTTAATTAATTAATGTTAAAAGCGGCAGCTCTGTTAACAATTTTGTTCTGTTTACAAGTGTTGAGAAATGCGCACAGATATCTGCTTCTACATTTGATTTAAAAGTCTACTAAGAAATTTTAAAGTTGCTTTAAGCTTTTACGAAAAAAACTACCTATCATTAAATATTTTGGCTTTATCGGCCTATTGGAATTTCTGGTCAGTCTGGCAATGTGTTTAGATGTACTTTTAAAATACACATTTTCACATATATCATATTGTTAAAGTAATCTTATAAAATGAATCCATTAAATATGGAAGCACTACCAAGACCGCTCTGCTTTTTGACAGATTATGACAACAGATTATTATAATAATAATTATCAGACATCGATCTGACATCATTAAAAATTGAAAACGTGTTTTTTGGCGCATATTAAAGCGAAACTCTCGGCTTCAAACTGACTCGAGCCAGCGCTAATAAACCCTTTATTTCTATGCTTTTACCTTTTGACACAGATCCTTGGCTAAATTTAGACGCGGCGCTTTTAATGGGCCCGCCTGCCGCATGAGTGCTTGCTGGGAAATGCGTTTGCGGACGCGTTTTAGCCAAGTGATGGAATCCAAGCCCGCTTAGAATTGGTTGGGCTGTGTGCTGCGGCTTTTATTGTCAATTTACCTATTTCGCAACAGTTTTAACGCGACCTTCCAGCCATATCTAACTAGCCCAGTAAAACAAAAAAGAAAATCAATACAAACGTTTTCCTTTCATTTGCTGATTTTTGCACACACTGCGAAATTGGAAATTTCATTTACACTTGACACTGGCACGAGTCAGCCTATATTCACTACTTACGTACCGCCCGCCAGCGCTGTCCCCCCCCCCCCCCCCTCCCCCCTCCCACTCCCCCTTCCGTTCAATCGCTTTGGCATTCGCACGTTTTGCTGGGCCAGTTTTCCGTTAAGCCATCGCACATGGTTGGTTACAAAATGCTTGGTTACGCTTTTCATATCCGCCATGTGTCTACCCAATGGCAAAACGGATGAAAAGCGTCAAGTTAAATAGCAGAATTCAACGCAATGCGCGGCCTGAGGGGGAGCACAGAAAATTGGATATAAAATCTGCATAAATAAATGGACGCGATATGGAAGCAAAGTGCCATTTCCTTATTATTGCTTGATAAAATGGAAATAAACTGGCTTTCAAATTCATAAATTCGATTTAATAATTGTGAAGGGTACTTTTATAGATCAATGATCCAATAGCACAGAAATTTCGTAACTTCGGACTTAAGAACTTCTTGTTGAAACACGATGGAGACAAAACTTCGATGAATAAAAATACAAATAAATATACACTTAGAAACCAAAAATCAAGCGTTTTTCTTATCAAGTTATTATAATACATCAACAATTTTTCAAAAATATTTTATGAACATTTACAATGAAATCATTTGTAAAACGTAAAGAAATTTGCTAGAATAAGCAACAAAATTTATTTATCAGTGTACTTTGACTTTGACATTGGTAGCAACACAACTTAATTAAACTAGATTAAATAAATTAATTGAATGGCTTCAATTTACACTACACTTTAAATAAATGTTATTTTTCCATTACGAAACCCGTCAGCAAATTGCTGAGTAAGTTGAATTTAATTTAATTACATTGCAGTAACGGCAAAATCAACACGAAGCTTCTAACCACTAAGAATTACAGACACACACACACACACACACATTACCACCACACACACACACACACACACATTACCACATCGGCATCCTTTTGGCCGGTTTCCGCTTGCAGCGGCGCCCATTCGGGCAAATTTGCAACGTACTTATAACGAAATAATTATGTGTGAAGCCGCTAAACGAGCGCGTTGATGCAACAGACCAAAGAGCGCAGCCGAAGAGCTCAAGAGAGAAGGCACCCAGTGCAAGCGTGCTCTGTGCAACGCGTTGCAGCCAAAAGAGCGGCACCCAAAGAGCCAGAGACAAGGGCAGAGAAAAAGAGAGAGAGCGGGAGAGCGTGCTTATCAGGCAGCGCCTACTGCATCCACAATGCAGCGACCCAAACAGCTGAGCCGGTGACGGTGAGGAAAACTCTGGAAACGACAGCGGTGAAAACTTCGTTACGGCTTACCCGGCCGGATTAGTCTGGCGCGCGACTCAATGCGATGCGGATACGGCTGCAGTTACCGTTATGCGGACCGTGCACAAACTGAAGCTCATCGAAACCAATTAACCATTGACTATCTGTAAGAATTGGTGCTTCGAAAAGTGATTAATTTGTAGCCCTAAACACGAACTGCTTCGTCGTGACAGCAGAGAAACCCTGGGAAAAGCCATCGACTGTCGGGCAACTAGTTTCGCCTGTTTGTTTGTGTCCTTTGTGTCTGCAGCGACGGTGTCGAGCGCGCTGCCGGGCGAGTCAATAACCCGTCGACTCTTTGTTCTGTTTGTGGATGGTTTGAAAACAAACAGCGACATTTGAAAATTCAGAAAATTTTGTGGTCAGGTGTGAACGAACCCAACGGATGCCAGAATGCCGCAGCAAGCCCAAACACTGGCACAACTTAAACATATCCATGGAAATGGCAGGTTGCCAAAGGTGATAACAACGGACAGCAGCAGGTAATACCACAAACCAATAGACAATCTTCAGATATACAGCAGACCACAAACATGACAGTTAACAATCAATATAAGTAGCGCATCAATTTATTGTTAAGCAATTCCTGCACCAAAAAGACTATTTACAAATTACACAAAAACACTTTTTTTTACATAAATATGAATTCTGGAATTACACGTCTTATTTAACCCCATTGTGGTTTCTGTACATATTAAAAGATCAATAAATTTACACAGATTTATGAATTCTATTTAACGAGTTGCAATCCTTACTGTAAAGTTTTTAAACATTACCAAACCATCTAAACCAGACTGGTTCCCACTTTTTTATTTCTTTTGCCCACACATCTGTGCAAGATGGCAACGAGGGAATAACTTAATAATATAATACAAACCAGGTTTCGCTTTTCGTTGTTAAAATATTAAACGGACCCAAATATCCGAACAAGTAATCTGTTTTGATATATGGAAGATTTTTCATCAAGGTCTCAACATCGAGACTATAACGTTTAAAACGAGCTAGGACAAACATAACTCTTTGAATAATATCCAAAACAAACAAAAGCATAAAGCACTTTTGATTCTTGTAGCTCAAGCATTTCCATTTTCTTTTTGATTGAATTCGTACTAATAATAGTTTTGAAATGTTGTTATTTCCAAGAAATCTGAACACAATAGAATTTCCATAATACACAAATTGTGGGGGCATTACTTAGAGATGGTATGCCCCCAATTAAGTGACAATGGAAACTTCCGCGACACGCACAGCGAAAATAGAACTAATACGAATATAGTAAGAGCTAGAATAAGTATGTATGTACATTCAGATATACGTATAGCTTAAGTAGAGTCAACAATTTCTAAACGGTCACGAAAAATTTGTACGCCTATTGTCATCAAAATGCGATTAGGCCATAAATTATACATGATGGCGTCTAATTGAAATCGCAGTACGCAATATCAAAAGTGGCAGCGCCAAAAGGCTTTAAACGTATTTAACGACGAGTGATTTAGCCGGAAAATATCGGAAAATTCGCACACAAAAAAAAAAACTAAAGTAAAAAAAAAAGTAAAAAACTAAGTAAATAGCTGTCGCACCTCTGAAGAACTTTTGCTTACTTTCCGTTTTGTTTGAAGATAGTAAAGTGTGTGCGTGTTTGTCTCGTTTGTTGCAGCGCCTGCACTGGGTCAATAACATGGCAAGTGCAGATGGGCTATTGTCTGGCTGGCTCGGCATTCTATTGTTGT
Organism: Drosophila nigromelanica; assembly: GCA_004149465.1. NCBI lineage: Eukaryota > Metazoa > Arthropoda > Insecta > Diptera > Drosophilidae > Drosophila > Drosophila nigromelanica. The sequence goes on along the minus strand of SCDS01000147.1, from coordinate 123,010 downwards.
TATTATTTTGATAAGGTGTACACACAATTCGCCAGGAAACATTTGATAAGCACAGACAGCTCTTGCAAGCTGCTCTCCCAGTCGAGCTTCTGCACAGGAGCTGCACCCTCTCTCTCATCTCCTAAACACACACACACACCCACTCTCTCTCTCTCTCTCTCTCTCTCTCTCTCTCCTTCTCATGCAGCTGAACACGACTAAACTCTGTCTACCCTAGTTGTGATTTCTGTTTTGCTTGCCTCATTCTCCAGTGCGACATCCAAGCGGGGACATTGATCCCATTTGCCTGGGTGGGCCACGCCTCCAACACCAGCCTTATGTATGTCATTTCCGCAATGCAACATCTCATATGATGTTCATTGCCTAAAGCGGCACGCTTCTAGGTCTTTTTGGGTTATGTTTTGTTGTTTTTATACTCGTTCACGAAGTAAAAGAGTATATTGGTTTTGTGCAATGTCCGTCTTGCTGTCCGTCCGTCCACCCGTCCGCCCGTCTGTCCGTATGAACGCAATTTTTTTCGCCGCTATTGAAGCTAGCTATTTTGCCAAAATTGGCAAAGTTTTGACAAGTGAAGCTCTCGGATCCATAGCTCCCATACTTCAAACTTTCATAACTTTGTCAAAACCGAACCGATTTTCATGTTTGATGGCATTTTGGTCATGTTTTGTCATCAAGATTAGTTCTGCATTTAAAATATATGCATTTTTGAAAATAAAATTTTTTTCATTTTTTTGTGAAAATATCATGTACCCACCCCTTATTCATTTTCGAAAATTTTTTTTTTCAAAATTTAGAAATGCAAATTTATATTTTTAATTGATTGTGCTTGGCTTAATTAGTATAAAAAACAACATTAAAACTGATTTAAATTTTTTGTCAAAAATCATGCAAATCATGATAAAAATTTTGACATGTAAAGTTTTCGGATCCATTGTTCCCATATTTCAAACTCCTATAACTTTGTCAAAAGTAAACCGATTTTCACGTTTGATGGAATTTTTATCATGAAAAAAGTTTTAAGAAAACATTTTTTCAAAAACAACATGCTTCCCGCTTAATAATTTTATTTAATAGTATTTTGGCCATGATATGTCCTAGAAATTAATTCTACATACATTGTGTACACTGTGTACGAGTATTACGCTGTCGGTCAAACCCGACTGCAACGTTCTTTCTAAATTCTAAATTCTAAATTCTAAATTCTAATTTAAAGAGATTGTTTTGTTGTTTGTGTCAAGAAAGAAATAACGACAGGCACCGTTTACATATTCGTTAAGAGTTGAGTAGAGATCGTTTTTTATCACTCACCGTTTCAATGCCTGCGGCTATAAAGTCTATAATGGCCGATTTCTTGTCCCGTATGTCCAACTCTTTTAAGTCGAGTATGTTGAGGAATACGCTGCGTAATCCGGCAGCATCCTCGTCCTCGCAGGCCGCCGAGTTCTTGTGCTCCTCCAGTTCGTGGTCAATGATCTCCGAAATGACACTGTAAGCACACATTAGACATGGCTGCATTGGTGGCCAACAGTTGTATATTATACCTACTCATAGATCAAGTCCTCGGCTCGCGCAAATTCCCGGTACGTCCTGGTTGGAAAGTATTTCCACAGGCCCAATCCGTAATAGGAATCGCGCTGCGATATGAAAAGCTGTTTGACGGCCGCCGCCAGTTGGCTTATCTTCTCCGGCTGCCTGGCATTGGTGGCAAGGAAGCCCATGCGCCTGCCCAGCATCAAGGTGCAAACGGCCTCCAGACCCATCAGATTAGCCAGCTCCTCGAAGTTGGGCACCACCTGGGTCTGGGGATCGCGTCTAGCACGCAACAGCTCAACGAAATCATCACAGACGGCGTTTAGAGCGGGCAGAAAATTCTGCAGGATGCGCGGCGAGGTGATGCTGGAGGTGAGCGAGGAGCGCAGCAGCTGCCACATCGGCCCCTGCTCGTTGACGATCCCAACGCTGGCATAGCGATCCGGTCGGGATTGCCGATACATAACAATGATTTCGGTGGGCGGACGAAACGGATACTTGCTGGGATATTTGAGCACCTTCTCCAGATCCTCGCGCTTATATAGATGCACTATGGGCACATTGGAGGGCATCACCTCGAGCACAATGTCGCCATATTTTCGATTCAGATCTGCAGTGTGTACGATAGAAAGCAGAGAAAGTTATTGGCATCTGTTCTACAAAATTTGGAGGGTCTTTCACCTGCGTAGACCTCATGCAGCTTTGTCATTTTGTAGCGGCGAAAGAATATCAGGAATATCCATTTGGTGCCCAAGAATGGTATACGCTGCGGCCCAGGTATATCCCAGATGCTGCGACGCTTCCGCTGCTCAATGGGTGTGGCATGATAGCAGTCCTCCAGCGGCGTATTCTTTAACAGTGGCTTCAAATAAATCGCACCGATCTTTTGCCTATGAATCGCACAGTAGCAGCCGAGTACAACTGCCAGGGCGAGCAACAGTATCACGGCCATTACCATTGGACGCTACAAAGAGAGAGAGAGAGGGGGTGAATATAGAGGGGTATATCGAATTTAGTTGCTTGCCTTTCGGATTTAACGCGTTTTCAAATTGTTTGCAAATATTTGTGATTTTTTTATTTTATGCAAATTTTCTAACACTTGAACAATTTTTAGGCATTTAATTGAAGTCGTGCATAGGCCCCAGACCAAACCGGTCTCTGGCCTAACCTTAAATGCTGCTTTATGTCGAATTTGCCATTTATAATCATTGCTAATCATTGATTTTGTATTGTGTTCGGGGAGTACGATAAGAATTTCTGTTCACTTTCTTGTGACAACCTGGCGAATGTCTTTATACCCTAAGCGTTCAGATAAGATAAAACCAACAACGATACAGTTCAAGGTTGTTCAAAAAAAAAAAAAAACCTACGACACTTGCCAAAAAATAAAACATAGGTAAGAACGTTGCAGTCGAGTGTAACCGACTGCGCAATACTCGTTTATGGTATAATAACAGCATAAAACAATCGAAAACGGAAAAATTTTAATTTTTATATGGCCGAAATTTTTCTGTTCGATCTTTAAAAAAAAGTCTGTTGAAAACTGCCTGCCAAACTTGGTGACTTTAGCTATAAAATTGTGAGAGAAATGGGCGTCTTATTTACCCATAAGACAAACAAATTATATCCAAAAGAAAACCTAATCCTATCCCTATCCTAAAAACCTAATCTAGCTTTAAAGCTGAGTGAGATATTTCAATATTACTGATTTCGGTTATACACGAGTAAATATATAAATTTCAAGATCTAGCGGCGAACAAAAATTGTGTTCATACGAATAAAAAAACATTGCAAAAATCCAATAGACTCTCTTTTCACTTTGTGAACGAGTATAAAAATGGGGCAATAAACCGAAAAGTGGCTAAAAATTTAGATTGTACTTGCCTGATGTCGGACAAGCTTAAGCTTCAAGGTCAAAAAGAGCGTTTGAGATATGTAAGACAAGATCAAACAGTATTCAGTAAAAAGTTTGTTCCTTAGAAAGATCATTAGTACTCCAAGCACAGCTAAAACTACATATCCTTAAAGTATTTTTTATATACGTATCAAATATAAAATATAAATATTCCTTGAGATTTTTTTGTAAAAATAATAAATTTTTAAAGTTTATAATTTATGGAATATGAATTTACCGATTTTTAATATTAATTGGCTAGTCTGGGATTCGAATCCTGCTCGTTTTTCAGTTCCTTAGCACTTGTAATGAAATATGTGTTCATATTTAATAAGCCAGTAACTTTTTTTTACATATATTTTCTTTCTTGGTATTTTAACTACAAAAAATTCAAGATGTCTAGACTACAAAAAAAAAAGAGTAAGCGAATACGATAAGAACTTAATAGGCAAAATTATATATTTTTAAAGCGTCATTACCCGAAGCTGTCGTAAACATTGGTGTGATAAACAAAGCCCGAAAAAACCCCGAATGTTTATTTGCGCATTGGCCCATTAAATTGTTTTGTTGTTAATAAAAAATTGCTAGAAATTGTGAAATTCTAAACCAAAACAAAAAAATAACCAACAGCAGAAGACTGAGAGTAAAGAATATAAACTTTCCCATCGTCTCGTGTTACATAATAAATTACATAATATGCTTTCTAATGTCGCATTCTGTTTGGCTTTCTTCTTGTTGCCTGCGGCCAGTTTCTGAGCCGGTTTTTACAGTGGACTGGAACGGGGGCTTCTAACGCGGCTCTAACGACAAGCAACAACAACAACAACACGCAACGACATCCATCCCCCCCCAGCTCGATTCCGAGTCGATCCAAGTATCTGCATATTAATCATGGTGCTGGCAGTCGTGGAGCCGAGATCGGCTGCTTAGCAGAATTCGCAAGAATTCTTATTAAAAAGCGAGTTTTTTCATCTACTTTTTAGCTGGCTGCTTGGAAAAGTGAGATGCGCTTAGAACGGCGCACGCGTAGCCCCATAGATGAGGAAGTGATTAAGAGCAAAGAAGGAAGTGCTGAACTGGCTATGATTTCAATTTCTTGTGTTTCTACTTTTTGCCAGCCAACGATCTACAAGCCTATCGATTCCGAAGCGGACCAAACGTCTAACAGAGCCCCTATATCAAATCTGTGAGCGAGTTGGCGACATTAAGGAATGGCGTTAGGTCACGTAGATACCCCAAATGACGACCTCAACCCGAAATGTAATTTCCCTTATCTTAATTTCTTCGCAAATATATTTCGGTAGCTACCTCTCCACATCGTTCTTAGCGTTTTATTTGATATACGTTGCGTGTGTTAGTATTTGTAATCTGGACAAATAGTGTCTTACCATCGATGAGCATATATCTTCTATAGAGGTGGTGTGCTGAGGTATTGGTCTACGAACATTAATCATTTTCAAGACACCATTAAGCACACACATTGATTGTAAGATAATTATATATGTATATTAAAGCAATAACCACATTGAATTCATTGTTTAATGCATAAATGATGATAAAAGTCTGTTTGAATCCTAATAGGAATATATATGGTAAAATAAAAAGTAGAAAACATTAGAAATAAAGTCGGGTTTCTGATATTAATTTGTAGTAAGCTGTTAACATTTTTACCTTTAATAATTAATATTTAACATTTAATATATTCCAGAAAAAAATAATATGTACAAAAAAGTTACAAAGTTACATTTGCCATTTTTACTTCAAAGTCATGAAGTAACTCGTAATTAATAAGTTTTTTCAGAACACTCAAAGCAAATTCACTTTATTGTAACTTTTTTAAACAACTTTTATTTTTCAAAATGCAAAATATAAATAATTTATGAAAGATCAGGTATCAATGCGGTGTTTTGTGGTAATTCAGCCAGCACGTTTTCAATGCTCATGTGACAAATTCTAAATGTCCGTCAAATTTCAAGCAGTTTCCTATGGCCCTCAGCCCACTGTATGCGTCGCACGCCCTTTTTTTAGGCTCCACGCGAACTGTGGCATTCCTTTGCTTAATTTGTTGATCATTTTTCAGCTTTCTTTGGCTGTGTGTTTTCTTTGGTTTTAACTTACAGCTTTCGATGAATGCTTTCCCAAAACAACAAAAAAACAAACACAAACTTAAAATAAAAATGTAAAAAAAATGTAAATCATTTCGACAAATTCAGCAAATTAGTTTGCATTGAACTGATTCCTGTGGCGTCAGGCAGTCCAAGTCCAAGTGCAACTGCAAATTATTGTTGACACCTACATAAAATTATTCAGCATTTACTTAGTTACTTTGTAAAAACTCGTACTTATACAAGGCGACCCGCGAACGTTGCTAAAATGTGACACAAAAAAAAAAAAACAAAAAAAAAAAAAATTTAAATGAAATACAAAAAACTAAAAATATAAAAAAGTGTTCTACCAATTAGCCGATATTTTGTTGTTGTGTATTTTGCGAAATAAACAAGTTTGTGTTTTCATCAGAATTTACATAAAGTTTTGATCATATTCTTGGCTATTTTTTTATTGGCACATTTTTCACATTTATGCAAATCAACCGAACCAAAAATAAAATATAATAATAATAAAAAAAAAAAAAAAATAAATAAAAGCCACGCGATCCGCTGCGCAGTTACAGAAGAAGAAACCTCAGCTCAAAGCGTAGAACGCTCAACATCAGCAGATTATGTCACTACCGACCATATAACATTGCACACGCAACGGAACCCAACCGAACCGATGGCTTCATGGTCACGGCCAAGTCTCGAGCCTCAAGCGACAAACGGCCAACGGGCAACAGCCAACAGCCAACGGCCAACGGCCAACAGACAGCAGACAGCAGCCAGCAGACAGCAGTCAGCAGTCAGCAGCGGGCAAACAATTTTTCGCGCATAGCATTTGTCAGCTGTTCCATGGCGAGATAGACGGAGAAAGAGGGGCAGCGAGGGGGAAAGAAAGAGGTGGATCCCAAACCATTAGCTAAGCCCTGTCCGACGTTTGGCCAAGTTCAACGTACGGCGAACGACGCGCGTGAGACAACCACAACTGAATAGGAGTTTGTGAGCAGCCTCCACCTACCTTCGGCCATCCTATTCTCCGTCTTTGAATGGCAATAGAGAAATAGAGAAATAGAGAAATTTCGCATTAGATTTTTGCAGAAGAGCCAAAGCTCCGAGTTCTGGTTATGGCCAAACTTGATGTGGGCTTTGTTGTCTTTTCTGCCGTTGATTGTCTGAATTATTCAATAGCCGGAGAATCGTTAGAAAGGCAATAGAGAAGAAAAGTGAAAGAACTTTTAAGGGGATCATAAAAACGTAACATTATACATTCTTCGAATAACAATGAGCTAGCAATATCCAATCTTTTCCACATTTTTACCAAAAACATTCGAGTAAGAATCAGAATGAAATTATGTATTCATCGAAGAGATTTTTTTCCCAAAAAAAAAAAAAAAACAAAAACATTTTTAAGTTTTCAATTAAAGAACTAAGCTATAAATATGTATATATATATAATATAAATATCAAATATGACATAATTAAATTTAGTCAAGCTCGGTTTAATTAGAGACTTAAATACAATCCATGAATGAGTATCTACCCCATTTTTTATTCTCGAAACCCAATTCAGACCCCATTAATCCAATAAACAAAAATGTATCATCGCCTCAAAAAACTGGCGGTCAATGCACGTTTTATAAAAACAAAAAATTGAAAAAGTTCAAAAAGAAAGAAAATAAAAAGAGGAGCGACTGGCATTCACTTTGAAAATGCATACAAATTTACAATAATTTATTTGTGTTTATTACAAATCCGACAAACAATAAAAGGCGAGTGTTAACTTTACAACACGTGCGTGTGTGTGTGTGTGTGTGTGTGTGTGTGTATGTGTGTAAGGTGGAGTTTTTTAACGATGATAATGAACTTGAGACGAGTATAATTGATATTTGATAACAGCCGAAAATTGTTTTAAAAATAATACAAATCAAGAGCAGACAAAACTGATTTTTTTTTTCACATGCTAATACTTAAAATTCGCTTGCCACTGGCGGATAAATAATAATGAGTAAATAATTAATAAATAAATACAAATGAGTTGCCAGTAAGGCGATCACACCAGTCACACTTTAGCACTCGATAAGCACGGGCAACAGCCGTGAGAAGAGCCGAGAAGCTAATTGCAATTTAATGTTTGCCAAAGTTATATAAATAAAATATATATTTTATATATATATATATTTATACACATATTTATTTATTTATTTTCTGATATCATTTTCATGCTGCAAACATTTAAATAAAATTTTTTGATTAACTGTGAGTAAAAAACATGTTTGCACTTGAAAAAAATCTTTGTAAAAAACTTTAAATTTAAATTTAAGTTTTTTAATTTATTAAATCGTTATCTTAACATTAAATCTCTGCAGGCATAGAAAGTCACAATTAAGAATTTGAAAAAAAAAAAAAAAAATAGTAACAGAAAGTTGGCATATAATCTTTATAGTGGATCGACTATATATGCAATGGAGGGCTCAAGAATGTGCTGTAAGATCTTCGACCTTGACCCATTTCGTCTATTGATTTACTCCTACTACGACTTGTTCTTTAATATGAAGTTACACTATCATATTAAACCAATATTAATGTATTTATCTTTTCCTTCGTATAATGAGTAATCATATAACTTCTCAATCGAATGCTTCTCTCGTGAATCCTTAACTTACCTTATTTATAGCGAATTTATTTGTAAATCCAATAGAAGATCCGTTCGGTTTTCGTTGTTGTTGTTAAGTCAGTGGACTTTCAGCTAGCGTTTCAGGCATTTTTTGTTCACTAATTTAGCTTATTTACTTATTTATTTATTTATGGACAACATTGCACTGCATTATATATGCATGTAAAGCTATTATCACTAACCGGCATTTGAATTGATTTGAATTAAAATACGTATAACTATAATTGATATTTTCTTTTTTCTAGAATATTTTATAAATATTTTAGCTATATTGCACATTGATTATACTTGTTGTTGTTGCTGTTGTTGTTGTTGTTGTTAAAGCTCTTCTGTATTCTTTGATCTTCGCTCTCTAATCAGAATCAGAGGCTCCTCGTGTTGTTGTTGTTGTTGTTGATGTTGTTGTTGCTGTTGTAACTGCTGCTCTCGTCATGGCTCCGAAAACAATAGAATGTGCTGAACTTTATATTTATTCACATCCCGGCATTGCACTGAAGATGCGTAATTGCTGGCTCCCTATTGTGCTGTGTGTGCAATCAAAACCGCATCCGTATCCGTTCGATAGAAATATGTATGTGAGTGTGTGCGTGTATTAGTGTGTGTGTGTGTTAGTGTGTGTATGTGTGTGTGTAGCTTCTAGCGTTGTCCAAGCCCGCAACCGGAGGAGCAACCTACTGGCTGAATCAAAATCCGAAACAGTAGCCGTAAGCACAGTGCCCGCTGCGACGACAACTGCGACGCTTAGTCAAAGACTGACTGAATATGAATGGGAATATGAATGTTGAGCCCACAGTCTGCGGCGACGAACACGATGCGATCTACGATCGTTTTGAGCGGTTCGGCAATGCGATCGCGAGCGGCTCTTCAACTGATTTAATAACCAAGCACAACAGCAACAACAAGAGCAACAAGAGCAACAAGAGCAACAACAACAGATGCAACAAGTGGCTACGGTTCGGATCGATCGTGTTGATCGGCTTTCATGTGATCGTGCAATCAACGAGCTGACCGACCAGCTGTTCGAATCCGTTTTGTGTGAGTAAGGTAAGGTTCTCTAAGCATGTCTACGATTGTGTGTGTGTGTGTGTGCTAGTGTGTGAGTGCTAGTGTGTGTTTCTCAGTGTCAGTGTGTGTGTGGGGTCTGGTCTCCCGGCAGGCGATGCCGCTTGATATGATAGCATCGTGTCTGAGCCATAACTTGTCTACACTCTCACATTCTCATAGACTAGCGCTCTCTCTCTCTCTCGCTCGCTCTCTCTCTCTCTCGTTTTGTGCTTCTCTTTGCGCTCTCCCGCTGATAAGAGGGCAACAACAACAACAACAACAACAACAACAAGTGCTGCTGTCGTTTGACTTCTCGTTCGCTGTTTGTGTTTGGTTTTTTGTTGTTGTTTTTTTGTTGTTTTTGATTTTTTGCATATAAAATCTCAATGAAAGTTTGCGAAGAAACAATGGAAGCCAAGGCGTTTTGTTGCTGTTGTCGGGTGGCTTATTGAATTGTTTACATCGAGAGTTGCATTTATGCAACACATTGGCAGGCGACGACAGCAACAGCAACATCAACAGCAACAGCGACAACAACAACAACAACAACAACAACTCTACCTCAATGCGTGGCCGCGTGCGCCGCCTGGAGGTGCCTCTCAGCTAGCAGCTTGGCGTGAGGTAGGTTGGATTACAACTACTATTACAAAAAAAAAAAAAAAAACGACTACGACTACAACAACTGCATAACTGGTTCGTCTAGGCAACAGAATCAGCTGTGCTCCGTCTGGCTGCTCTGCAACAATGTTGCCGCCTAATGTCGGGGATTTGTGCGTGCGAGCAATCCGTGGCGGAGACGAGCTGGCGGGGGTGGAGTGGAGTGGAGTAGCGGGTTAGGAGGGATCGTGAAATGTATGGTGATGATATGGCGTTGGTGAACGGGCGCACGATGAAGCCAGGGAACGAGTGTGCGCGCTAATTGTCTTGATTGAGTTTTAAATTAATGCGAATTTCAGTTGTAACTTGTGGTTGTTGCTGTTGTTTTAAGTCATGCGATAGCGCGAACTACATACATACATATGTATGTATATGTATATACATATATATATGACAGACATACACACATGAACCGAGTGCCTGAAAGTGTTGTAGTAATAATTTAATAGAGCGGCTTACTTAGTAGATGGGGCAGATAGAGCAACTAGAGTTAGGGCCAGCACATCTGTTTGCAGTTAAACAAATGGGGTTTGTTCAGTCGAGCTCGGAACGATTTGAATTAAAACAACATTCGTGCGGAAAGTAAATGAAAAATAAAATCTTATGCATGTATCCTCCAATTTGTATACCTTTAAATCTCGTACTTAGGTATAAGATTAATCTAAAAACACATTTTATACTCGTTCGCGAAATTAATAAAGTGTATTGGATTAGTGCCAAGTCCATATGTCCTTTTGTAGCCATATACAAATAATATTTGCTTGCTCACTTTTAAAGCTAAGTGCATAAAAAATTTTCAAACTAATTACTAAGGATCTACTCTAAAGATATCACACATATTTTTAGGATACGCCCACTGGGTGAGTTTTAAAGCTAGATACGCCAAATGTTGCAGACAGATTGCTGATGATTATCTCTAGAAATCCATACATTCCACCATTTTAGGGAAAGAGTCGCAAAATATGACACACATTTTTCTGATGACCTCCTTTAAATATCATTTCAATATATTCAATATATTCAATTTAATATATTTTCAAAATAACAATAGTCATTAACATTGTTTTCGACTGTTGTTACAATGAACGAAAGAGTATTGTGCAGTCGATTACACCTGACTGCAGACAATGTTCTTTCTCGTTTTAATTCATATTTCTCAATACTCGTCGGCTATTTTTTCCTGTGCAACATTGGATGCAAGCTTAGCTTCAGTGACTTCTAAGTAGCTCACACGCTTGCCTCAATGCCACATCTCGAAATGAATCCTGTCGATCGAGAACACACATCGGATTCCTTGGGAACGCATCAACTTGGTGATTATGTCTCGTCGGCTGACTGGGCTAGCAAACTGATTGACGGAGCGAATGAGTGACTGACTGAATGAATGAATTAATGAATGAATGAAGGACTGACTAAATGCCAGCGCATGGGCTCCGCATTATTAATTGGCTTGACTGTTGTTGGCCGCTTCTTGTTGTGAATCCAACCATTATGCCATACCAGACTGCCTGCCTGCTTCGCTTGGCTTCCTCGTTGCCTCTCACCCCGTCCCTCCTCCAGTCTTTCGGTCTCAATCTCGGCTCGGTTGGTCAGTCAATCAAAGGCAAAAACAAAAGGCAATGCTGTTAATTCTTTTTTTCAATTAGCTGTGTACGTCACACACACGCACACACACACACCCCAACAACAACAACAACAACAAACACAATTAACAACAACAAGCATGTTTTCCAACGAACAGGTTTTTCACGCGCTGTGGAGGACGCCAACGTTCTTTGCCTTGTGGTTTGTGTTTTCAAGATTTTCATTTGAATTTTCATTTCACGACAAGTTTCTTCCTTAGGGGCTTAGAACTTTTCCTCTCCACTTTATCAATATACAGAGTATATATATAAGAGAGAGCCGCTCAGTTTTATATGTAAATGAAGGCTGCCCGACTCGCCAGGCACAAAGTTCTTTTCAACGCGCCCGCCGCGACACTTTCGGCTCACTTCATTTTATGGACTAAAGCGTAAGACTTGGATCGGGTTCTGCGCCGAGTCGCCGCATCTCTCGGCACACCAATTGCTATTGGGGGAGCTGCCTTTGATGGAGCCTGAGCTCCGTTTGCCGCCGTGTCCGTCTCAGTGTCCGTCTCCGTCTTCGTCTCAGCTACAGCCACAGTTTCAGCGTTCCTTTAGCATTTAATGAGCATTAACAAGCTGCACTTAAATGCAATAACAACAACAATTGATAGCAGGCAAGAATGCTCCATTTGAAGAGAAGAGAATAAAGCTAATGAAAGGGTTGCGACGATCAGCAGGTGCCCTGCATGCAGTCGCTCTTCTTTGCGATTCTCACGATGACAAATGAGAAAACTTGGGCTGATCTCATATTTCAACAGTTTACCTTTTTAATGTGTTTATCTCGGAGAGAAACAAGCAAATATTAGTATCTGTTAATTGTATTTATTTATCAGTTGGATAAACTGCATTTTAGGTATTACCGACCCCACATGTTGGACTTGCAGGGTACACTGAGTAGTTACTCACAATCAGCTCCACGCTGTCTGAGTGCACGGGCATAAATACGAGTACTCGAAATGCGTATACTCGTGTGGAATCGTGTTTATGTGAGTGTTTCGCTTGATTTACACGAGCTGCAAATTCATTTTGCCTTGTTGTCTTCCTCTGTTCATTGTACGCTTCTGGACATCTGGACAGCAGGCAGATGCTTCTGCCTCGGCATCCTCGACTGCTGCTGCGGCTGCGGCTGCTGCTGCTGTCAGTTTTGTGCCAGTTGTAAGCGGTAAATCGATGCTGAGGGCCATCTTAATGCACATGGTTGTCTATATGACCCAATGATCTACAAAGGGTGGGGGCAGCGGCTCGAAAAGTTGATAACAAAAGCGAAATCTATCAGGGCGATTACTTTAGCACGAATCGGAACATAATCTACTATAACCAGACTGGGGGCCCTACTCTACACACACACACACACACGCACACATATACACGCACACACACGTATACGCACACATAGAGCTGCCCATTCATTGAAGCACTCACACACACGTACATACGTTCGCGTTCAAATGAATGCGAGGAGAATAAATACATCCATTGCGCCCCCCTCCTCTTCTCGACGATGCGGATTCCCATTCATTTCCATACATTGTCGACGTCGTTGTAGTAGCTTTGCTTGTCCTTGAACTTGACCCAGCGGCGCTGGCGAGCGGCCCTTTTTTTTATTATTATTATACAAGTGCCCACTCAATACCATAATTAATAAATTGTAGTCTCTGCGGATTTCTCTCTCTCTCTCTCGTTCGCTCTCTGTCTCTCTCTCTCAGCTTTCAAGTGCTGCTGTTTGTCACTCGCAAGTTTCTCGTTACAGATTGTTAAGTTGTTTCGTCTTTCTTTGTTTATTTGGTTTCTTCTTTTTATTATTACTTTTTGCGTATTGAACAAATTTCTTTGTTGATCTTTTGCACTTTGGATTGATAAGACTTGGCTATTTTGGCATAATATTGCATTCTCCGGCTTTTTATTAGCTTGTTTATATATAATTCAATATCTGTCTGCACTTTATCAACGAATGTGATCAGAAAATTTTATTCTAAATATTTTAAAGCGCATTAGAGAGAGCAAATAAGTTTATATGAGTTTTATACCAAATTAAGGACTGCATTTAGTTGTTGATCAATATTTTGTAACCAACATTGATTAGATTTCGATATAAGGAATAAAAGTTATCAGTTTAAGCAAATTTAAGCAAATGGACAATAATGAAACAGGCTCAAATTTAAGGCTGGTGTTATTTGTTATTTTTATTCCGTGTGATTTTAATTAGTTTATAACTATATGCTTATCTTTATAAAATCTTTCGAACCTTGAGAGTCAAATTTAGCCGACTGCTTAAAGACAACCACTTCTTTATAATATTAGGATTCTAATAAGTTAACTAACTTACTTTTTTGGGTATAATTTGAAGATAACAAGAAGTAGTAATTTGGTATACTTAATAGTTCTGATACCTTGATACCCAATTTCAATGCATGCAAGGTATAAATGATTTGAGAGAACGTTCAAAAACATTAAATATTAACTCTTATTAACTTACCTAATCGTATAGATTATTTTTGAAAAACATTATATAAAAGTTGTTGATTTATTGATAATTATTATGATTATGCGATCGACCAATCTTTGGACCTTCTAACATTACACTCAAAGCTATAAAATTCTAACATATTCTTCCACAAAATTTAAATAAATAAAAAAAAAAACAACAACAAATAAAGCATTCTCTTTCTATATCATTCTCGCACTCGATCACTGACGAAAAAAAACAAACAAAAATTTAAATCAATTTATGCGAAATGCATTTCCGCATTGCGGAGAACCCGCTCGAACTTTGCGAAGCGGGCAAATTGTGCGAAAACAAAAACAGCAAAAAGTCGCACAGTGAAACGGGAATTGCTCTGGAGGTCTATGGCTAATCTAGTTTATTGAGTAATCCCTCGCCTAGGCTGTGACTTTGGCTTTGATTAGCGACATCATTTTCCGTTGGTCAACTTTCTCACACTTTCTCTTTGCATAGCTCGACAGAATTTGCACTGGGTTTCATTTTGCATAGGTCAAATATTTCAATATTTCAATATTTCGTCGAACCATTTGTTGTCATAGCTCTGGGACCGGGTATGGCGCTACTCGTGTTACCAGCGCCAGCCCCGCCCCGCCCCGCCCCGCCTCGCCCCGCACTACACCCGGCTGTAGCCAGACTCGGTCTGGTTGTCTACAATTTCAGTTCCAAGCGTTTTTCTAGGTTATTTAGTCATGCACTTTTTGCAGTTGCCGCATTAAACGCAGCTTATGTGACTTGCATGCAAATTTCGTAACAGTAAATTTATAGGCCCGAACCCGCACGGGTCTTTAACGTGATAATGGTAGCTTTTTTTTCGTGTGTTTTATCAGGGAGGGTTGGGGTTCTCCAACAGTGCGTATGCTTAATTATTTGTAAATTATTAAAGTTTGTTTAGAAGTTGACCGTTAAAAATTAAAAATTCCATTTCATATTTTCAGAATGTTTGTGCGAAAAAATCTTGGCATAAGTATCTTGTACTAAATGCATAATTAATTTGAGAATATTCAAATGTTTTCGGAAATAAAGGAAGTAGAAAATGGTAAAATTTTAGAATTTGTCTATACAAAAATGTTCAGATTCCATTGAAATAAAAACACTTGTATACCGTGTACATTAAACATGGGTAAAAGGCAATAAAAACAATATATATATAATCTAATATACAATCTAGATACCACAGAACAATGTTATCATTGGTTTTCATTCGACATCTCGCCCCACTGTCTTAATATCGATTTTAGGCAATGTTTTTAGAAACATTTCTTCCAGATAACAAGATTTGGAGTTGATAAAGTTCCCGTAAGTAAAGTTCCCGTTTTTAAATACCTTTAGAATCCTTTCATCCTGTCTTGCCTTGAATATTTTTCGTGAAGTATACCCTGTATTATTATACTTTAATGGCAATCTGCGTAGTTTATTGATCGATCAATTATTCTGCTATTCAATTTTCATATCTTAAATAGTTCATCCAAATGTATTAAATATTAAATTACGGAACTGTTTTTATGGTCAATATGCTGGTTATTCAAATTCTGATATCGCGATGCGAACTTTAGAAATAATTTCGTCTTAATTTCATAGAATATTTTGGAAGCTAGCGCCGCACATAGAATTGACGCCCGTTTGTTGAACTAACTGCGCACAGGTGCATTAAATGCGACGCTTAAAAGTATGCCGCAATATTTTGCATACGATTCGAGCATATCTACAGGGTGTTCCTCTCAGGCAAATGCAGGTATGCGTATGCATGTATGAGTGTCACCGTAATATAAATATTTATGGCACAAGTATAAACAAATGATCAAATTTAATTAATGGCACATTTATTTTTGCTGCTGCCACTTAATTTTTATAAATCGCAATCGCAGCCACACCACGCGTAATTAAACACGGAAAACCGACAACAAACAATTGTACACACAACAGCAACAATAAACAGAAGCAACAACGATTATTACGCACAACCCACGACATCAACAGCTGCGACAGTTTTTTGAAGCTGCTCGCATTACGAATATTGTCATAATGCTGGGCGCCAGCCACGAGGCGCCTTGTTGTGCTTAACCCCACCCAGCCCAACCCCCTTTAAAGCTTTCGGTAAAAGCCACAAAATGCGTGTTTATTAATTAAGCGCATTTGTTTTCATTAAACAAACGTTTTAATTGAGCATGAAACTTGGCGCCGACTACAAAAAGCAGCCAGCCACAGTTAGCCCGCGACAGGACAATAAACGCAGACTGAAGCCGCAACCCTTTTACAACCCTAACCGAGCACTCACCTGACAAGTCATTCATCCCCTCTACTGCCACCCCCTCAAGCAGCTGCCTACACATATTTCTACATAATAATTAATTTTGCGTATTTTAATGGATTATAATATTCTTATTGCAGACATAACCAGATGAAATCCGCGTTTTCCGACATGTTTTTCCAGTTTTGATTGATGAAAGTTGAAAAAAGAAAGTTGTAAAAAAGAGATAAAGACAAGTCAAATAGTTATACAGTAAGTACGGAATATATAAAAATATTTTAAATATAATATTCGATAAGTTTTTACCCCGTTGTATAATTGTATTCAAAATATACAGAAACTTTAAAAATGAAAGCATCTCCGAGCATGTATTTTAATACGATATAAATATTTCTAATAAAAAGTTCTTCGTAGGAAATTCTAAAATTGAAATTTAACCAAATTCAAACTAGAATATTTTATACAATAATTTTATCTTATAAAATCAATTTTTTTTGAGTGTAGCAAAATTCTGTCTGATTCGGCTGTTAATGGTAATAAAGAACATTAATTTATATGAACTGAGTATATATTTATGAGATCTGTCTGTTATGTTAAGTACGAGATGCGAGTTATGTGAATCTTAATTATTATTTATTTATCGAAACAAGTAACAAACAAGTACCAAGAATTGGCAACTGTTTGAGTTAATTTCATGATTTGGCTAAATTCATAATATGTATGCCTCTCTATACGCATGAACTCATTCCAGCTCTTAGCCCATCTCACCCGAAAACGAACGCCGCACACAAATCATAATCCTGTTGGCCATAGATAAAGTAATGCGGCGCTCGCTGCTTAATGGATTTCCCAAAACATTTGCCAAGTTTATGAAAAATAATCATAAAGGCGCACGGAGACGCAAATATATAGATATAGGAGAATTTACGCACTGGCCGGCGTGTGGACTGGCGTATAAAGTGCTTTTAAAACCCAGCCAGCGAGTTGATGTGCTGTGGGGTAAAAGTTTTTGGGGCCAGCCAAAGCCGGAGAAAAGTGTTTTTCATAAGCAATAATAATAATTTCGAGGCCGAATTTTAATTGCACCCAAGTGGCACATTGAAAAGGCAGCGAACTCGCACTAACAAAGGAAGAAGTTAGAAAGGGACTAGTTGAATGATGGGCTCTTCAAGAAACAGAAGCACCAAAAAGAGTTGGCCAAATAAGTGGGTTAAATTCAAGCGGGCGCATGTTGAAAATAAGTGGAAATGGTCTAATGTAAATTACATATATGATATAAGTGAATTTTAAAGAAAGAAAAATTACCAAATAAATAGTCGCTTAGCCTGCTGATTAAGGCTTTAATTCTTGCCAAAAATACATTTACACTACATAAGACTACTCTTATGAGAAAGAAAACCTAATGAGAAATATTAGCGCCTGTTAGTGAACTCAGAAAATTCGTAACTTTCTGTAGTTCAAATTTAAAGTTGCAAAATTTGTAAGTTAACCTTTTGAAAAAACTGTCGACAATAATTTTAACGTAATATATTTTTCATAAGGCAACAAGACCTTGCAAGACATTGCAATAAATATCTTTAAAAAATAATTTTTTTTTTATTCTTGAATATTTATAACAGCATTGCACAGTATAATATAGTATAGTATAGTACAGTGTAGTAAATTTGGGATTGTATAACATATTGTTAAAAAAATTACTGTTTTAACTTTAAATTGATTTGAAATTTGAAAAAATAATTTTATTTTATAAATATTCTGAAACTTCAGCTTTTAATTTGAAAAACTTAATAGGCTGCCCGGTTAGAAGATACACTGCACCGCTCACAAGAACAATAAGCTAACTCCTATTAGCTCAAACTGTTTGGAACGATGGTGAATTTTACAAGCTATTAAGTATCGTTTTGTACCCTGTATATATTGAAAATGGGTTTTGTGTTTCTTATAACATACAGAAATATATATTTTTTATGCCTAGCCATGTTCCAATCTTTGTCACAGTGCTGGGTATATCCTAGTCAGACTCTGCCGACTGTTTAATATTAAACTACTGACGAAAAGTTACTTAAAACTTCAATTATATCTTAACCCGACTATAGTCAAAGATTAATTTTGTCAGACTTGAGCAGACATAAGACTTACAACAGAGTATATAGCAGTCGGAAGGCATATAAATATCAATTTGCTAGTTTCCAGTCGTTATTTTAGGTATAGTAATCATGCAAATATTTTGAATTTCGCACTATTGAAAACGACCACAAAACTAAAATAGCCGACATCAGATTTTCTGCTCCGTTGGGAAATGGCAAAGTAAGAGTCAAAAATATGCGCGCAACGAATTTTTTAACGTATTTATTTTTCTGTTTCCCGTTTTACGAATTCAATTTGCGCCATTGTGAATTGGAGGATGGGACGGGGTATCATCGAATTACTGCAGGCTACCCTCGGCGGGGACGGGACATGGAGTGAGAGTGATAGGGAGACAGGGGGAGAGGAAGGTGCAGGAGTGAAACACCTCACTGGCTGTAGTGTCGCGGCAAATGTCATAAAAATATGCGACATTTCGTTTTTATCGCTTTTGAAAAACTTTATTCTTGGCGTTTGGTGTCCCACCGCCGCACACTTTGCTTTCTGCTTTCTACAGTTCTCTGCTCTCAGCTTTTGTTCGATTTTTATTTTTTATTTACAGTGGCAATTTCTTTGTTTTAAACAAGCAGCGCATTGCTTTTTATTTCTGTAGCTCGATTGGCGATTGGAACGCGCCCGATTGGCTGCGATTTGGACGGCCTGGTAGGGGGTTCCAGCCAGGTACAGTGGAACACAATTGATGAATATTTAATGAAATTTTAGTTAGCCTAATTGGAATTTTTGTGAATTGGGGAGCTGTGAAGCTCTTTCTTTAGCAACTGCTTGGGAATACTGAGCATATTTAAAAAGTTAACTGGAAGCAACTTGTGAAAATCCAGTCGGGTGTATCCGACCGCGCAATACAATAATAACAATAATAATAAATATGAAGAGTTTGATTCTTATATTTTTGGTAAATGAATGTATTTGAAAATATACTGGCCAAAATAATACAATTACAATCTGTACTTTTTTAGCATATTTGGCTCACTGTATTACCCGCATTGGCCCACTCCGATCACGAACTCACTCCAGTAACTTAAACATCATCAACAACATGGCTGTCCCCCTTCGAATGGGCACTCGAGGAAAACAGCTTTTTCGCGTCGCCATAAAATGCAAGTGGTCAAAAAGAGCGACAGAGAGAAAAGGAAATCAGAAAATGAAAAACGAAGAAAAACAATTAAATGCCAAGCAGCAGTAGCAGCAGCAGCAGCAGCCGTCGTTGGGCAAAGAAAACAAGCGAATAAACTTGGTAGCTGCATTTGCGACACGTCGAAAAGCGTCCGCGCCAATAGGGCAACTCAGTTTAATTGAAATCAAGTTGAAGGCGGCGTGGCAAGGGATGTGGGCGGCGGTGACCGGGTGGGCGGGGTCAGGCTTGCAAATCGAATGGAAACGACAAAACGTATTCGAAAATCGACAGCAAAAGTAATTGAAATTGTATGAGCAACAATGTGCAGTGGACAGAGGAAGAGGAAGAGGAAGAGGCAGCGGCAGCGGCCGCAGCAGAGACTGGTGGCAGTGACAGCAACGAGTGGACAGTCCCCTTCAGCACACTTTGCACATAAATTGGCAACAGGACGACACTGCGGCAGAATTCAATGGAGCAACTACAGTGAAGGCAGCTGACATACTCTAATAAAACTAAACGTTTTAAAAAGTTCTTTGTGCCATGGAAGAGATCTGACTATAAGCCAATAATAAAGTTTTCATGCTAAGCTGTGCTTCAATTTTTAATAGGCGTAATATATTTCTAGAAAATTTCTTAGAATGAGTTGGCAACTTAACAACGAGGATCTTGATTCGAATCGCAGACTTCGATGGAATGTAGTATCATTTTAGGCAAAGATCATAGCTAGCAGAGTTAGTTAATAGCTTTATATATGTATATAATAATAATAATACTACAAAATTCCGTTTTGTTACAAACGACTTGAAAAAGTTAACAAACCCGTTGTTTGGTTACCAAAAAAAAGTTGTTCAGGCCTTGGTTTTCGTTGACGCACCCACACACTTTATAAGTGGGCAAATTTATGAGCCTTGTTAAAGAAATTAAAATTGCCAAGGATCCCGAACAGCTTCTTAAGCTGATTAGCTGGCAAAGGAACTCTTCTGTTTAATTACTGCGTCAAAAAACACTTTTCTCACTCAGTCCTATTAAAATTGTGATTCATTTTGGTTGACACAGGAGGGTACTTTAAGCAATTTGCAAATTGTTTTCTAAGCACACGAACACAATATCGGAAAGTGTCAGCAGAATAAACGCTGACAATAAATAAAAATGGAAAATGATTGAAACATGTGTCGTGCGCCCGTCGTTTGATATGCCATACACGTCTGTGCCTTCGTTCTATATCCTCCCAGCCTCCCCTCACTTCAACGCGTTGGTATTCCCACTTTACTCGCTGTCAATAGCCGGGAAATGTAAACAAATATGAAAGCAATCAGAAACGACATTTTCCGATCTAACGTGAGCGCGCACAAAAGTATGCAATAAAAATATGATTAGAAAGTGCAAGGAGGAGCGCAATTGTTTTGACGAGTATTATGTTAGGATAACATAATATATATATATATTATATATTATTTCTTAACACATAAAGTTGTTTACGTCCTATCAAAGCAAATAAGTAAATTCATTCATTTCTTAACGCTTTCCATTAAAATGTGTTTAAAGCACTTTATCTTTCGAAGCTACTTAGCTTATAAAAATAGATATAAATACTTATAATATATATATACCTTAAATAACTGTACTTAAATATTTTATGTGTGTTTAAAGCTTCGATTGGTGCTGCTTATAAAGCGTATTTTCATTTATTTATTTGTTCTTATTTTTATAATTCAAAATTGTATATAAAGTTTGGGTTGAATCTTGTGGATTATCATAAAAAATATACATTTATAATATCTATAAGTTCTTCTTAAAGGTGTGTTTCTAGGTATGTGTATTAAAGTTATGTTTCTAATTATAAACCTACCATTTATATAGCTACTATGACCTTCAGCTAAGGAAAACACTACATCGAGAAGTTAGCCTAAAATTGGACAATGGGCCCACGGTTATTAAGTTGCCTAAATGCCCAACCACTTAGAAAACTGATCTACCGAGAACTGCGAACCACCTCTTCCCTGTGCCCCATTAGAACCCACATACCCTAGATAAACCAAGCATATCAATATCAATAGCCCATGTCGATATCGTACAATGACAAGCCCAACTAATACCATATTGATTGCATATCAATAACGTAACCCTCCCATCCCACGTCTCACCTTTTAAGCGACCCCACCGCATTTACACCACATAACTTGGCATCAGTCGCTGGGTCCGTTGAAGTATAAAAGGGTTTTATGACCTGTTTGACAAAAAGTAAAAAAAAAGAAAACGATAAACAATTTATATATACGTATATTTTTTTTTAGATAGTGGGGAGAAACAAATCCCGAACAAACATTAATTTGTAACGCACGTTTGGCCAATTTCGGTTTTACAATTTGCTTTCTTTTGACCATGCTAAACCAACAAAATATACCCCAATGACCGCATAACGAGCCGAAATCAATTTGCCACGTTGATAAGGTTAGGCTCAACAGCCGTACAACCCTTTCGGGCTATAAAGGGGTAGTCCTGTCATAGCCGGGATTTATAGATATTAAATTAGACAAGATTTTAACGCGCACGTAACTTTGACATACATCAAATCCCGGTAACCCCGAACGACTTAGCTTTGAGTAATAACCCAAAAATAAAAAAAAACGTAAAAACACCAATAGCGAAAAAAAAATGCAAATTGCATGCCAAATGTTGAGATTTTGTTTTTTTTTTATATCTTTTATGTTCGCCTTTCACTTTGTGCTGACCATTCAAATATTGTGGAATGTCAGAATGTTGCACACATGTGACCCATCTGGGTTTTGTTCTTATTGTGGTTGCCCCAATTTCATTTTGAAATCGCATTATAATAATACACCATAATAATAATAATAATAACAATAATAACACTAAGAAGCAAAGCAAAGAAAACAGCCAATTTGCAGTAGGTGTGAAGCAAAACTTGTGCGGTTTGGTCAACGATTGGTCAACGTTTGAAAGTTCAATTCGATGGTCGCAGCTGCTCTTCGAGTAGCAACAGGAAATTCAAATTTGGAAAGGATTATTGGCTGAGCATTGGTTTCAATCAAAACTGTGGCAGGGTAAGGGTTGAATTGATTATACTAGGATTAAAGTGTGCCTGCATGTATGTGTTTGTTTGTTACGGTGTTTTATTATTTTTGTTTATCTTAAAAGTCGCTTAACTCAGCATTAATGTAGATTTTTGTTTCTAAAATATATTTTTAAAATGCCAGCGAAGAATTGTCTTGTCATGTCTGTGTTTGGAAGCCCTAAGCTCAAGCCCTTTACATAACCATCTAATGTAATACTATTATAAATATCTTAACTTTAATTTCTTTCGTTTCCGTATGTTAGTTTTTCCTAAGAGTACATTTTCTTAATAACTTTTGATCATTGTTAAAGGCCCATTTTTTGTACAATTGCCATCCAAACAAAAGAGTCATAAATACCAGCATAGAGCTCTTTCCTTTACAGCTACCAACAATCTGGATGCTGCATTATGCCCCACTGTCAGTTTACAGTTTAATGAACTATGTGGCAAAGCCAACCCAACCAGATTCAGTTTCTGGCCGTCCGCATTAACCATGGCTATTTACCTTGATGGCTGATTTTAGTGCCAACATGTGAAAAAAAAGAGAGACTCACAAATTATTTATTAATTACCCGCTTTTTTGTGCCTAGCCCAAGTGAGTTAAATCAACTTTGGACCATTTTTGTATTCGAGATGCTCCCGCACTGCCATAAAGGAAATATTGTAAAAACTATTCTCTGCTTATCGCTGTTGTCATTTCTTGTGATTTTCTAGTATTTTTTGTGTTGTGTTTTTTTGCGCAATAAAACAATAAATCAATCAATGTTAGGGTTTATACAAAGGCCAAGTCGTTTACGCTATGTTTCGTTATCTTTTTTCAACTTTTTAGTGGCTTGTTGGGTTCTTTTTAGATGCCTTCTCGTGGTTGTGGGTATTTATGAGTGCGCGTTATACTTTTAAAAAAGTTCTATAGTTTTCCCTTTTTTGTGTTCGAGATCTGTTAAGTACGATAATCTGCTAAGACATTGTTGTATGCATAAATTTATATTGAATTGTATGGAAGATCAAAGTTAAAGATGCTGGGCAAATAAAACAGACTGGGTTGGGTGTATATGGATAATAAAGTCTATTAAATGGAGAAAAACAGTATCGCAATCAACAGCAACAGCTGTGGTGAAAAAACATTTTAAGCTGCTCACATTTCGCGCGACTACTGAATTGAGTTTGAGTGTAGTTTTGAGCGCAACAGCGAAGTTGCTCTCACTGCTCACACATGCATGAGAAGGGCGATAAACAATGGCGGCTGTAGCTCTCCCGCTCTCTCTCTCTCTCTCCCGTTCATGTATTCAAAGTGCCCAGTCTCGAGGTAGGTGTGGCCTATGTGGCGCTGTTTCATTTTCATTGCGTTTCAGTTGACTGCGTTGTTGTTGCTCTTTTGTGTGTGAGTAAATTAAAATTGTGTAGTTTATTATTAAATGAAGCGCATTTTTGTGTTTGTATGAGTATCTTTGCTTTTCGTAGTGTACGTGTATTTTTATATATGCAAGTAGGTCTGTTCATATACATATGGGAATTGTAAATCGTGTGTCGTTCCTGGCACAGTCACATAATAATATTGAAATGTTAATTAGCGAATTAATTAAGTTTTTATTTTATTTGCTTGCATTTGAGCGCTCATAAAAGTCCGAGCAGACAATTTATTTTAAATAACATTCGAACGCGTAGTACTAAAGTAGGAAATAAAAAATCTTAATGGTTTACAAATTGGTTTAAATACAAAGGAAATAATTTATTTAACAGATCAATTCCTGTATATATTAGTTAAATGTAAATTTTATTAAATTTAATTATATACATATTTTTAAAAGTTTGTCATACATATAATGAATATCTTGTTTTATTTCTTGAACGCCCTTATTTAATTGACATCAAACTAAAGTTGTTGGTCAATTTAATTAAAAGAGAAGGAATTAAATTAACTTTTTAGTCACTTAGTCAATTTACTATTTTCCCTTCTTTCATTTAGTTTTCATTATTATGCCAATGAACAATTTTTAATTATTTAAATTAAATAACTTAGAGAAGAAAAAAAACTGTTATTCAATCCCTGCCAGCTACAGCTTCACTTAATATTTATAGCTTTTTAAACAAATAAACAGCATTCACAGTCGGGCCGCGCCTCAAGCAGAGGCCACCCACCAGCAACAACAACAGCACAAATGCACTCAACCGCACACACACACAAACACACACACACACAAAC
>SCDS01000147.1:57346-98044 GCA_004149465.1 Drosophila nigromelanica | reverse complement strand
TAGTCTTAGGCCTAAACGAGCGGACGCGCGCGCGGCTAAACTCCGAACCAAACACCGCAGATGAACACGAAAGTTGGCAAGTGCATAAGTTCCGAAATTTCGTGATCGGTTTTTAGAGTGCCAGTGAATGAGTTTTAATTAAAGCTTGTGTTGAACCTCTCTCAAAACTGTGAAATTAAAGCTATCTCCCGTTATCTTGAGTGCCCGATTACTCTGAAGTACTCTGCTATATTCGCGGCTTAGCTGGCCATTCTTCTGAGTGCAACGCGTGTTCATCGAATATCCCAAGCTGGGTAGTCCATTTCTGCACACGACGCCCGCGGGTGGCAGCTGCAGCAGCAATAACCCATCCCCCACACCATCGGCAGCCAAGCAGCTTGCCCAGACATTTCAGCTGTCGGCCAACTCGGCCTTCAATCTCGCCCTGCCGCCCAGCTTCTATCATCGCCTGCCCGCAGACGGACACGGTCCCAGTCCGGTTAACGCGCCGGAGTGCGCCACCCTCGACTACGTACACTCGCCCAGCACCGATCCGGACATGGATCTCATCAATCCCTATATGCGCCATCACAGCTTCGCAGCTGCCGCCCAGAGCAGTCCCCCGTCGGCGGCCCAGCGCCATCATTTGGCCGCAGCGGCTGCCGCTGGCCTCAGCAATGGATTCGCCGATGTCCACGCCCATGCGATGGCCGCGGCGGACTATCAGCAACAGTTGGCCGACTACCACAGTGCCGCGGCGGCGGCGGCAGCTTATGCCAGCAGCAACAGCAACAACAATAACAACAACAACGGATTAAGCAGCCCTCTGATGCTGCTGAAGGCGGCGCACGGCGGCGCAGTTGGCGCTCGTCTGGAGGCGAAATCATCAGCTGAGGATTCGCCCGCGACAACGCCACCGCCCGCCTCGTCGCGCCTTCACTCGGAATCGTCGCCCTCGCCGCGCTACGAGCACAACTCCAGCCCCGGCGTCGACAGCGCCAAATCCTTCGCCTTGAGCCAGCGCAGCAGCGGCGGCGAGGAGCATTGCCAGAACAGCGAGTCCAGTCCGCCGCCGTCTGACTATAGTCCAGAGAACTTGACCAGTCGCAAGTATCAGCAACCGAGCAGCGGCCTCAATCCGCTGAGCCTGCACAACAGCAACCACAACAACAACAACAATAACAACAACAACAACAGTGGCAGCCATCCCAACAACAACCACAACAACAACATGGAGCACAAGCTGCCACTGAGCTTTCTGGGTCCACCGCTGGCGGCGCTGCACTCCATGACCACAGAAATGAAGACTGCACAAGGCGTAGGCGCCGGAGCCGGCAGCGGGGTGGGTGCCTCCGGCAATGGGCTGGTCTACGGGCACAGTCCCAACGCGCACTTGATCAGCGAACGTGTGACGGGGTCAAGCTCAAGCAGCTCCACAACAACAAACACACAAGGCGCCGCCAATCCACATGGCATCGATACAATACTATCCAAACCACCGCCGGTAACATCGGCGGGTCTAAGTGCTTTAACTGGAGGTGAGTGCAAGTTGTCGGCGATAAGCGATAAGGGGAAAAATTCAATTCAGATAAATTAGAAATTTCCATGAGAGGTTTTTCGACATTTCAGTTTCTATTTTAATCGGAATAGTCGTTCAATTTAATACAGTACTTTTGAAATTTAGAATGAGGGTTTAAGTATGCACTAGGGAAAAACAATTGCTAATTTTCGAAAGTATAAGGTTTTTTAAAATAAATCAAGTATTCTACTGATCTCTGTATGCGATGCTTGCGACAATTTATTTTAAAAAACGTTCGGATGAGTGTTCCTAAAGTGGGCAAAATAGACGTTTTAATGATTCAGTGTATTAAAAGAAATTTTTTTTATTAGATAGATCAATTCCTGTGTATATGGTAGGATTTTATTTAATTTAAATTTAATACACCATATTTCTTGTCACAAATGTATGCCGGTGATATTTATTTTTATTTCGTTTTATATTATATTTTATCTCTTTAATACCCTTGTTTTATTGATATCAAAAAATAAAGTCGTCAATCAATTTAATTTAAAGAAAAGCATTTGAACCAAGCTTATGTCCTTTTAATTAATTTTATTTTTAATTTCCCACACTTAATTTCCATTATTTACTTATGTCAATGAACAGACTGTAATTATTTAAATTAAATAACCAATTGCTGTCAGCTGCAGCATCACCTAATATTTATAGCTTTTCAAATAAATAAAGATATTGCTATTGTGAAATGGGATTTCATAAAAGATCAAACTGAATATATGTATCGTTAATACATATAAATAAATCTTAATACAGCAACTACTTATGATCTGCAATTTAAATATGTTAAATAGGTTGCATTTAATATCTGCAGTAAAGCATAGAGGTTGGTAATTTCCAAACATAAACACTTTTAACACACATTTGGGCTAAGATAAAAGATCGTATAAATTTAAGATTTAAATAGATCATTAGATCAGATTTAAATATCTGATAAACTGTTGATTGATTCTCAAAAATATACGAATGGATAGTAATCAATGATCCGATGCCCATTAAATATATTATATGTTGAACATTTGCCCATCATTATGCAATGTGAATCTATTGAATAGACATTATGCACGGCCCCAAAAATTGTTTTAAATGCTATTGGAACTGGTTCGTTCAAAATTACCAGCAACAAATGTTTTGTGCACGAATCCGGTTTGACATGATTCCACAATAAAATGGCAACAACAACAACAACAACAACAAGAAACATCATAACAACAATGGAAACAACAACTATAATAATGGAGGCCACCTTACCCCTAGCCCTAACCCGAACATAGTGCAGAGAGTAGAGCATTTTATTGGACACAATTTCCAAAATCATATAATATCAAAATTGCAAAATGACGCAAAACGTAATGCGATACTTAAACGTTTAGCAATTAGTTGTCAAATTGTTTGTAATTAAATCAAAATGACACACGAAAATCAGGAGGGGTGGGGGAGGGGATGGGTGGTATACAACAAATATGACTTTGCCGTTTCACTAAAATGATTTCAATTTTTGACAGTTAAATGTAGCCCAATTGTGCGGCATGACAGAGCCGACAAGACCACTAAGGAGTGGGTCAACATTTGTTCGAAACGAATAAAGGTGTAGGCGAAGGGGGAAGGGCTGTGTATGGGACAGGGGCAGGGGCAGCGGCAGAGCCAGAGTAATAGGCTGTGGTTGGGGCATTATGGGCATCTATGCGACAGGGCGTTGACAATTTACCATAACATTTTTAATTATATTTAACGAGGGCGTTTATGTGATTTAATTTGATTTTGTTGCTTGTTTTTTTGGTTCAGTTGTAAAAAACAAAATAACAAAAATTGTTTCATTTTCTTATGACAAATTATTTAATAGCTTCGAATTAATTCGTTTAAAGCGTTTAGATGGGCGAACTTTTAAGCACAATGAGTTGGCAGATGTTTGGAACATATAATGAAAATATTTATTTCCATTTTTTTGTGGACCTTGGAACAGAAACTTATAAGAAGAGTTTTACTGATTTAAAAGGTTGTATTTAGAAGAAAAAATAAATTTATTTGGGGAGATTATGTTATTATTATACCATTTGTATATCTGCATTGAGGTTTCAACATAGGCACAAATGTCTACCAAGCTTTCTAAACATAGTTTAAAAATTCCGTCACTTAATCACATTAACTAATGTTTTATTCTATATTTGAATCATATGTATTTTATAACATAAAAAAAATATTTAAACAGGGAAATCAGTGAATTTTTATTGTTTTGTCCAATCTCTTAACTTTTCCATTTCCCTCTTTTCACAGCTGGCATTCCACGCTTCTCCATTGCGGCCGCCGCGGCGGGCATGGCCCAATATCTGTCGCAGAGCCAAGGAGCGCCTTTGAAGACGCACGCCGGGCACATTGTGGATCGCACGCATCTGTATTGGCCCGGTCTGCAGGGTCTGGTGGCCAATCCGATAGCGTGGCGCGAGCGTCTATCGAATACAAGTAAGTGAATGAAATAGTCTGGCGGTTAATGAATGTGTGCACTAATTTGCAAATAAGAGGCACTTCACACAACCACTCGATCGATCGATCGGTGGATCGGTGGATCGTGTGGAGCAATCAGTGCATTCAGTGGCACGGTGGCACGTAATTTGGTTACAATTGTTGCGGCCCCTGGGCCCGATGATTTGTCAACAATGAAAGCCACACCTCGGGGTTCGAGCCGTGCCTCGTTGCCGACTTCCTGTGTTGATACCGTTAACAAAGCGCAGCGAATGAGGCAGCTGGCCCTAATGATCATGGATCGCTACTCAAGTGATTACCAATATGACGAGTCCAATGTGCTTAGTGCAGCCCATGGCGCATTGTCCAACTCATTAAAAGAGCTGGCAGAAAAATAAAACCAGATGAAAAAATACAAATAAAGAGAATCACTTTAACACGATCAGCGATCGACGCATCCAACGATCTAAGTGTAGAGCCCACAATGACTGCACATAAAAGATGAATTTTTTTTTTGTTTTGTTGAACTGAAAAGCATATGAAAAATTAATTTACTCGCACGCTTTCGAGCATCTTTCGACTTCTTTGGGCAACGATTTCTGGATCTGGTTACTTCATTATTACATCTATTTATAAGGCACTGAGCCGACGCCCCGCGACCCGCGACCCGCGCTCTGCACACCCAACACTTCACACCTAAGCTCATTAAGTAATCGCCAAACTCCAACTTCAGCTTCAACTCGAACTCGTTTTCACATTGTTTATTTATTTAAACGCCCCTCCCCGACAGTCGCCCGCTGCCGTTGCTCTGGTTAATGATCGTTCGCATTGGCAATTGATTTGATTTGATTTAGTGTTGTGGCTAC
Source organism: Drosophila nigromelanica (assembly GCA_004149465.1). Lineage (NCBI taxonomy): Eukaryota > Metazoa > Arthropoda > Insecta > Diptera > Drosophilidae > Drosophila > Drosophila nigromelanica. The sequence continues at coordinate 93,163 of SCDS01000147.1, read as the reverse complement.
TGCCGGGCAGCTGGGCAGCTGGGCAGTCAGGGTGACAGGGTATCAGGGAGTCAGTGGAGTCAGCTGCTGTTTGCCTTTTAATTGCGCCGATGACTCGGCACATTTCGCTGTTGGACTTAAAGTCGGAAATTGAACATAATTTTCTTATTGAATTAGTGACGAGATCACCAGAGATCGTAGGAGAAATGTTGTCGTGTTTGTTGTGCTTGTCTTGTGCTCGATTTGATTTCTGAAGTGTATCGTGGAATGTTTGGTAGCTGCTCTGATTAAGTAAATATTATTCCAATTGATTTGCCAAACAGTGCAAAGCTAGTCTCAAAATGTCTTAAGTGGAGCAAGCTAGGAAGTGGACTCTGTGGAGACCTAAGAAGGTGGCTTAAGAACAAGGAAATAATATTTAGAAGTATTTTCTAGTCTGCATATTAATATCAAAATTTAAAAACTTATTATTATATTCTATAAGCAAAATATTTAAGAGTTTGATTGGTAAATATATTCTTCTTTAAAATTTTAAAATTTAATGACAGTGTATATTGACACTAAATATACACCTTTTTTGAATTTAAGCACAGCATACAATATGGGAAGAAGCAGTAGATAATAGAAAACTATCTAATGAATTACGTATATAATCTATTTGTTTGCCACTTTTCCATATCGCAGCTACTGATAGTTGTATTTACTCATTTGAATAAGCATGATAACTAACCTATCCAATGATATTTACAACTCAACGGCTAAATCGACTTGCACTGTGATAATCGAAACTGATAGCGACTTTATTAATGATTTTATATGAAGTTCTGCCCTTGAATGGGTGTCTGTTTAAACAATTGTAATCCCACGACCATAAAAAGCACATCGAACTCATCAGAATTCGCAGTTATGCAATTGGATTTAATGAATTGCATTGCAAATATTAATAAAAAATAATAATGATAATGGCAAATGTGCATTTATTAGTCATAAAAAAAAGTGCGACAGAGCAAACACAACTTGTGCCACACTTATTTAATTAATATGTCACAAAAATCAAATTAAATAAAATGTACGGCATTATCAACAAGTGAAATACTGCCTATTAAGCTAATCAATAGCAATGTTATTGTTATTAACAAATAAAAAGTGCAGTGATAAACAAAAAAATGAAGAAATCAAAACAGAGTAGCAGAACAAATGTATAGCATACTTTTGTGCGCACATAACCATTGAAATGAACGCAACTCAACAACCGCCATTTTTGGTGCCATTTCCTGTGCGCAGCTTTCGCATAAAACAAACACAGCGTACACACCCATACACGCAGACATTTAAACAACACACGTACACATAAAGCTTTTGCTGCCTTGTTAACATGACAGCCTACAAGCATATAAACACACACGCACACACACACTCACACACACAAAGACAGATCTGCCCCATTTTGGCATCCCCCGTACTATAAAGCTTCAGTCACCCTCCCCATGTTGCTGTAGGTTCGCTTTGCCATCGTCTAGATAATAATGTGGCAACATATTCTCGCAGCGTCTGCGTCTGCCCTTATCTTATGCCCGGTCCCCACCAACCCCCACATCCACCACCCCCAGACACGGGCTACATACTATATATATAGTATACATTTATATAGAGCAACATACAGCAACAACAGGCACTTTTTCCGGTAAAAGTTTTTCTTTTGCCCTCCGTTTTGTCTGGCTGAGCAGCTGTCGCATATTCGTCGACATCGTCGGGCATCTCTCAGCCATAAATATGTATATACAAATAATAAATAAATAAATATACAATTTTTATGTAAATAATAAGCACACACACACACATACACACTCATCAATGTGTGTTTGTGTTGTGCGTTTATGTAAATGTGCGGAATATATGACAATGTTTTGGCCTGGAAAATTATGTGGAAACGATGAGGAAAAACCATCGACCATCGACAAGCAAGTGAAACATGTTTTCTCAAGTTTTTCTTTGTTTTCTTAAATCGAATTTATAGCATGTGTGCAAAGTACGAGACGTGTGTGAAGAGATGAGAAGTTTAAAGAACAGAGGCTGTTAATAAAAATAAATTTTGGCTGATGCTCTTCATAATGATAAGGAAGAAGCTAATTTTTTTCTTTTTAATGCAATACAAACAATTATTTTAGCGTTATTTATTAAAATGTATACAATCTGGAAGTGCAAAGCTGCTTTGTTTTTGCTGTTTAAGTTTGGTTATAAGAACGAAAGTGTAATTTTATATCTACTCTGAAGTGTTATCTTGATTCTTCCAGTTTTATACGAGTATAAGTAAAAAAGTACTTTGGAATAAATTTGTTTTGCTAAAATAGTTGTAACTAGAGTATATGTACATATGAATTCATACTATTATTCACATGTTCAGTTTATCTTTTGTTGCTTCCCTCCCTCCCTCTTTATCACACTCCCTTTTCGCTTATGTCAAACCACACGCTGCGACTAAAATAATTAACTTGAATACGAAAAGTAAATAGGGACTAAAAAAAAATGCGTTAAAGTGTATCATAAAAGGCACCAGCAACTGAAATACAGCCAGTTATATAGCTGTCAGACCTTCCCGGATTACCAGATAGCCGAAGGCAGCAAAAAGCAAGTAACCAACGAGCCAACCAACCAAAACCGCTGTCTGCTTTGACACAATTCATTAAGCTTAATGAAGACAGCAACAACGAGGCCCAAAATAAAAAAGTTACAGCCAACAGGAGTAGGGAAAAGAGAGGGAAATGGCGCTAGAGCGAGTCAGAGGTAGACAGTCAAGGGCTGGGCATAAACCTATTCTAGCTGTTGCGTTTAATTAAAATTCAAGTGGCATTTTGTGTGTCGGTCTCGTTCTCCTAATCGCTACCCAAGAGAACTTGTGCTTTAAGCATATAATCGGGCATAAAACAGGCCATAAAACAATGCAATGAAGCCAAACCCAGAACTAGAGCCAGAGGGTCGACTACAGAACAGCGACACTTAATGAGTGGTGCTACCTCTGGTGAGGTTTATATACGTTTCAGAGGAGCAGTCGAAAGGCATGGAAGGGAGCTTTGTGGAGCTATCGTTAAGTTTATTGGGGTAAACAAGCTGCCTGACAGTTGTTCTTGTGTTTGGCATAAAGATATTACAATATTGTTATAGGTTATAATATGAATAAGAAACCATATGGTAACTTGGAAGCCATTGCGTAATCAAAGGGTATATTGCAGTTGTGCAAATGTATGTAAGAGGTAATAACAGATATATCAGACCCAAGTACATTGGGAGAAAACAAGGGAAATGATACCTAAAACAAGTAAAACTGTTTTAAAAATCCAATTAGGTATATTCTTCAATTAGGTAACACAAAAAATTAAAATTAAAACAAATAAATAAAAATGTGTTCATATTATCACAAAAAAAAATTTACATGTCATTCGGTTCACGGCTCGTAAATCATGATTCGGTGCACTCCTTAAATACTATATTTATAATTTTTTTTAAAGAAAAATTAGAACATTTAAATTTTTCAGCTAAGAGGTATTTTTTTATTGTTGCTGCGATTGGTTTTTACAAATTTTAATGGGGCTTGCTAAAGTAACATTTAATATGCTATATATTGCAATATTGTTTTGTGTTGAATGAAATATGATTATCAGATTAGTTAAAAAAAATGCAACCACTTTTCAACAATATCTTTTTGGGTATCGTTCAACAGTTGCTATTGTCGACTCGGTACAAGCTCTTTCTATACCTATTCCCAGGCCACACGCCCGTAACAAATGACTTTTTAATATTTTCAATAACGCAGCATTGAGCCAAAACATAACACGCCCACCTTGCGCGCCCCTTGCCACACATTATTAATATCAATACCGAATGAAGAAGAAAATCCGAAACCCAAAATATTAACGCCATAAAAAAGTAACAGGCGAAAAAATATTTGAAAGAGAAAACAAAGGCAAAAAGAACAGAAAAAAAGAGGAGAAAAGTGCAAATGCAGCGTTGGCAGCAGGGTGACTTATGCGATTATAGACAACTGCCGCTTGGAACAGGAACCGTTGGGGAGGGGAACTGGCGAGGGTCGCTCTAGAAAGTGAGCCAGCTTCCATTTCCATTTCCACTGCCAATTCAATTCATTTTGTAGCACTGCGTGAGGGCCGTGACATGAGCAAATAAACGCTTCATATTTGTCGGTTATTTATGAGGGTCCTTGGGACGCAGCTGCATGCCCAATAGCTAGATAGAACAAGAGAGACAGAAAGAGAGAATATTGGGTGTACATTCACGAATAAAAAAAATTATCACTGCCACAATTTTTCTTGCAAGGGATTAAGCTTGTGACGATCCAGGCTTGGCCTTGTTGCAAAACGCCACCTTGTTCCCCCTTCCATTAAACTTGTCAGAAAATGTTCCTTATAGCCGCCTCATTGACAAGTATTTTTTTTGTTGCTTTTGGCACTGTTAGCTTGTTAAGCTTTCGAATTGTCGGCGAAAAAAATCATAAATTTTATGGCACATATTTATTTTGATGCGATTTTATTTGGCTTCATATTTGGTGTATTCGCACAGTGCAATCAAATTGCAGCTGAGCTTGCAAAACAATCAATGGACGTTTTGAATTAGCTTAGCGTACAAAGAATAGTGCATTTTCAGGCGACGATAGACTAGACAGAAATTAATGACAAACTCCAGGGAATGCAAAAAATATGCTTTTCAACTATAAAGTAAACAGATTGCTGCATCCGTCTGCTATTCTACCTTAATTTGTTTTCAAATTGTGTAAAGCCGGGGATGACATAAACCAAATCGAGATGCCATCCCTTCATGTTCGATTGGGAGGACATTTATCTAACAGTTAACAAACAGTCCATTTTTGACTGATTATTGAGATAAAGAAAAAGAGGAAATCGTACAGTTCTTAAAAATTTATGAATATTCAGTTCTTGAATTTTCTTAAATTGAACCATTTCTAATTTCATAATGTGCATAATTAATACAAAATAAATCTGTACAACGTTTATTATATAAGTTCTGTAAATGGAATTTTGACATTCAAAAATAAGGTATTTTTTCCGGGTTTCAACAATGCTTGCACTCGATTTAAGTACAATTTTTATTTTCTTGCTAAATTTACAAGGTTTTATAAATTTGATAATTTTAATTAATAATCACATTATTTTATTTTAAAGGCTTTGGAATATATTTGCCCTAAACTATTTAGCCACTTATTTTCAAAATTTAATATTTAAACTTTTTACATTATCTAACCATATCTTCTTTTGTGTGTATGTGTGTGTGTGTGCGACTGCGTGCATGTGTTGCTTTTTCTCCGTTCATAATTTAAATTAACAATTTTACAGCAACTGCACCAAAGTATCATAAAGGGACCCAAGTTTCCAGCGAACTAGCCACGAGAAAAAGAGTCGAGCTCGTATTTGTTGAAGTGTACTAAAGTCTCGAGCGGAATCCACACAAAAGCGAAACCCTGCTATTTTCAACCCTCATGCCTCCACCACCAGCACCACCCACAGGCTGTCTGTACAATTGTGGTGTTGCCTTTTTACCTAGCGCCAGGCGCGCCCTGTGCATATTTAGTTAAATCATTTCACATAATTAGGGATCATTTAATAATGGGGTGACATTAATTGAAAGCACACACAAACACACACCAACACAATGCAGCACAAAGGCTGCTGGCCACCCCACAGCAGGGCTCAGACCACCCACTCACACTTTTAGAGAGAGAGAGTCAACTGCTACCGTTTAATTTTATGACCACCACCCAGGCCATGTCCACTTGACTGCCTTTACGAGCCTTCGGGCGGGTGCACGTAGCGCCCTCTAGTGGGGGGCGTGGTCCTGGCTTTTATTGGCCTCTTGTCGTCATCGTCGTTGTCGTTTGGGCTAATTGATTTTAATGAAAGCCTGAGGCCCCATGGACCCAGTGTTTAGTGGCTCTCATAAATTCTGTGGTCAATTTGGGTTTGTTAATTGTCGCAACGTGTGCTCAGCTCCGCAACGTTGGAAACATTTTTCTGTAGCACCCACCTCAACTCTAATTAGTGTCTAATTGTTATGCGGAAACCATAATCAGAGCTGTTCAAAATATATTGCCAAAAAGAAAATACAATATTTGCATTAATTGTAACTGCAATTTCTGTCTATTTAACATTCGAAAACTAGTTGGAAAAATCATTTTAACAATTGTTTAGTCACACGGAGACACGAATGTCTAAAAGTTACAACAATCCCAGCAACCCACAACAAGGGCAACAACAACTATAACAACTACAACAAATACAACAACTGATGCCTTCTCAGCGCAACCACCTCCCCAATTCGCAGCTGTCGCCGAACGCGCACCATAAACAATTAATAAATGTCAAAAAACTTTGCCACAGCGACAACAACACCAACAACAACAACAGCTGCCGCTTCGGCTCCCATTTACCTTCCCAACTTTATTTTAAGGACATTATAATCTCAATAAATTTTATTGCACTGCGCATTGTTTCATAATTAAATCATGCAAAATGTGACAACTTTTGGAGCTTGTAAACACGGCTCTTAAACGTAAATTTAACATGTTTAAAAGTTTTCACAGAGTAATGTTTATGGATTGGTTATTATCATTAAAAACAAATAAACAAATCTGTCTATTTGGGGTATTCCTTATAATCGTCACAGCCGAATATTAGCCAAATTTGTAATTGAATTCGTTAAATAATTAAATTGCGTTTGCTTATCCATATAGGCAATTAAAATTTAATTTAAGCGACTATGAACGTACTTCTAAACAAATATATTAGAAACAAAAATTTTTTAATTTCAAGGTGAAAATTTTTTAAATTTTATTTCAAAAAAATTTTACTATCTCAAAATAATTAAACACTGCTCGTATAATTATCTTATAGCATATTATGATGAAGAGCAATTTGTGCGCTATTCTAGAATATTTAAATATGAAATAAAATCTAAATCCGAAATATTCTTAAAATTTATTACAGTGTCGGCCAATTTGTCACAATCCCATCAGCATCATCCATCCAGCGATAAGGATGGCAAAAAGAAACACACCCGCCCAACATTCAGTGGTCAGCAGATATTCGCGCTGGAAAAGACATTCGAGCAAACCAAATATCTGGCGGGACCGGAGCGTGCCAAGCTCGCATATGCCTTAGGAATGTCCGAGTCGCAGGTTAAGGTAAGCTTCGGGAACCATTTGGAACATGCGAGTGTATGCAAATTAAAAACTCATAAAATGGCGGCGAAAAACAAGCAAACAAAAAACAACAACAACAACAAAAAGACCAGAAGGTAGAATTTACGAACAACCTTCCTCACCCGCCCGAATCTACTCCGCCTTTGACTTTTGTGCCAATTTGCATTTTTATTGAAACGCAAAGCTCGTGGATTTTTGGTTTATTTTTTTTTTGTCGAATTCCGAAAACAAAATGGCGCCAATGGTCTGCCACAGGGATATCAATCCCCTCTCCAGTCCCAGTGGGTAATGCCCTAAAGGCTTAGTTCACATGTCTGTCCCTCGTGTTACCCAGCCCAGAGTTCAGCTTCAGCTCGAGTCCTAAAAAAAATTCCCGTGCGCGTCATTTTAAAGTTTTCGGCAAAGGTTGTTTTTTCCACCAGCCCGCCCTTAAATGTTATCAACATATAAATCCTTTGCGTCGTCGAATTTGTCGAGCGGCGTCAACATCGCCATCGCCATTGCTTTCACCGTTATTGTAATCCTAACCAGAATCGCACGTGTCATTGCCGTTGCCCACAAGTCGCGTGTGCGACGCGGCTTTTGGATCTCTTTGGGCTTGTCATTTAAATTAGTCGTAAGCCCGGGTAGTTAATTGGTTTTGCGGTGAGCTTTGTTTAGTTGGGAGGCAGTCGCGCTACAAGAAAGCTTAGCTTCGAGCCGTGCTTTATAAAAATTGATGATAGCAAGAAAAAATTAGAAATTAAAATCTTAATGGGAATGGGATACAGTCCTGACTTACAACAAAAAAATAGCTTGCAATTTTTTTTGGAGCATAAAAAAGGAATTTCAAAGGAAATTAAATTTGGCAGGCATATAAGAAAATTCTAAAAAAGATCTATATAGGTATGGGATATCAGAAGTACGTAAATATAGGTAAATTGCATATTTACCAACTATTAAAATTTGTGAATGAATAATGTATTCTAATTTATTAAACTGGTCACTACACTCAGAGAAAAACGGTCGGGATAGACTTCATAATATTTTTTTCTTAAGACTTTAAGAATATTTCGTTCTCAAATAACCTAGAATAAAATTATGTATCAAAACACGAAATTTCGTTCTTATTTAAGTATTATATTTAGAAAATTTGGTAGTTTAAAACACATGTTTTTTGTGAGATTTTGACCACACTTGCACTTGATTTAATAACGCACACAGATTTGTAATTTTATTAGAAGTTATTCCCATTTATTAGTCAATTTGTAGACCTCGATTATTACAACCCTCTCGCTTCAGACTAAATAGCAGACCCCGTAAATGCTTCACACAACTGTGCACAAATCAGGGTCTCAGCTTAGAGATAGCCGAGTGAAAAGAAATCACGTTTATGATGAGCAAAATGATTAATTGCCAATGAATGAGGCCGTTGGCATTGCGAGGCATACGAAACGAGAAAATTTCTATGTAGACCCATTCCCAGAACCACAGACAGACTAGCAAAGAATCAGTTAGATAGGGAGAGAAAGAGAGAGAGAGAGAGTGAGAGAGAAAGGGAGACAGGGCGCAGGATTGATAGCTTGAGCTGCAGCTAAATATGCGTCATTTGTGCAGGGTCTAAACAGATACAGAGGCAACTGAGAAAGAGATAGATGTGTGGAGTGAGAGAGAGAGGGAGGGAGGGAGGGAGGCAAGCGCCTGATGACGAGTACAAATGGACAGAGAGATGGATGAGTGCAGGCCAGGATTGGGTTGGCCTCTGTCTGATAGACATGCCAAATGACTGCATGACTTTTGGGTGAGTGTAAATTAAATTCTGTGCAAGGACGCAACAACGACGACATCGGCCTCATACATATTCAATTAGTGTGCCTGTGTGTATCGTTGTGTGGGCAGACGACCGGGTGAATAGAGGACCTCCTCTCCTAGAGAGAGAGAGAGAGAGAGAGAGAGAGAGAGAGAGAGACACAGATGAAAAACAGCCATGACGATGATAGTATGCAAATTGACAAACAAAAACACAACAAGCACTGCACACAGCCCCAAAATATGACAGACACACAAAATGCAAAACAGTCAGAGACTGTTTGTTGTGTGTGGATGTGTGGGTGTGTGTGTTTGAGTGTGGGCGTGGCTGCATCTGGGCGTATGCCAAATGATCTTGACAAGAATAATTGCGCTGTTATCATAATTAAAACCGTTTTTGGACACAGCACACAGGACTCAACCGACTCCCGGACGAGGGACATTTCGTTTTAGCAATCATTTAATGCAAATGGTCGCCATTTTGTACGTTCTTATAACGATACCTCGTCCTTCTCCTACTCCCTGTCCCACTCTCTATCCCTCTCTCTCTCTTTCTATCTATGAATTATAGCGTCTGCGGCCATTATTAATGACATTCTAGCTGTGCGTCTTTATGGACTTGTGTAGTTAGTACAAGCCATAATATTATTGCATGATTCGTTGTTATAGCTTTTTCGTGATTTAGCTCTTGCATAAATGTATGAGATTTTCCCAATGATTGTGGAGTACATGGATGTAAACAAACGCGATAGAGGTCTGATTGGTTGGGTGGTGTTGTTTGGGTTAGGTGACTTTGGGTATTTTGCATGTGAATATTTCAACTATGAAATTCCAGAATATGAAGACGAATAAATTAAAGAAATTTCTAAGTGGCTCACTAGCTTAAGAATGTGTAGGAAGCATCTGGACTTACAGTAGAGCAATAAAATAAAAATTTAATTTAATTTTAATTTGTTTGGAAATGTTGAATGAGTTGATTAAATAATCCAGTTATTCAGTCCTCATATTAACTGAGATCTGAGTTTATACCCAAGTTGAAGGGCAGCGTTGAAATTTAGGTGTGGTGTTCATAACTATATTCAATATATATATATATATACATTTTGATTTATGGGTTTCTTTATTTAAAAAACTAGCTAAACTACTTAACAAAAGAAATAGCTAATAATTTAAAACCTATTATTTTAATTATGACATCAACGCTTAGTTAACAGTTAAATGTTGTCTTTATTGATTTGCTAACGATTGGCAAATAAATAGATTTTAAAATATAAATGCTATCACAATTTTAAATTTAAACAATGATTTCTATTTAGTTTCGCTTGACTTCGATAAGTAAATTTATTTTTTATTGGCTCTCAAATGTTTTTCAAATGTTTTTTTTTATGAAATCAAAACTTGCCGCATAATTAGCACATGCACATGCTAATGAAAGCTTTATAGACCAAATCGATTCGAAGCGTTTGTCAAAAGTGACAAAGACAATGGCATCAGGCAGGCTATGGCTATAGCTATGGGCTTGTGGAGCTGAGTGACAAGTCGACAAGTTGACAATGGGACAGGCTGATCATAAAACTTATGACAGATATGTGAAATATTGTCTAATTGATTTTTGGGAAGCGTATAGAGAAATAGTCGAAAGAACACCCAAAATACCAGCTGGCCCATTGTTGCCAGCTAATGGATTTGATTGTGTGTTAATGAATGGAGGGAAATTCCACAGAGCGCTACCAATGAGAGATGGAGAGACCTTCCATTAGAAGCACTATCGGCGTCTGCGCCATTGCTCCACACTTTTCGACTCACAATTAGTCAAATAAAATCACATTTTATGTGTGCTGCGACTTTGGGTTGATGGGCAACAAAACGCAAATAAATCAGAAACTCACATAAATACGCATACGAATACCGCCATATAAGGGAAGGGCGAGCCTGTAGTTCAAAATAAAATTTACGAGCACCTCTTAAATGCCAGAACTACAAAAAACAACAAAATGTTTGTTAACCAATAGGAAAAATATAAAAAGCAGAGAGCCGAACGCAACTGCAACTTGTCAGCCGATCAGGGGCGGGCAACGGCAACGGCAGCGGCAACGGTTTTTAAAGGTGTGCGCGCAGCCATGCTGTAAATTTCCATGACTTTTAAGTACCCAGAGCGAGCTATGCGATCCGATACGAACCGAGCCGAACCGAGCAGGACGCGCGTAAACAAATAAATTTCCAATTTGGCCAGAGTCATATATTTGCCAGCGCCGAGACACAATGCATAATAGTAGACGTCGGAGTGCGGCAAACAAAATAAAAGGTTTGATTTTGACATCCGTTCCTACGAAATTTACATAACGCTTTTCATTCTTATCTCGCACCGACACCTGACGGACGCCCCGCAGCGGTGCCAAAAAACATCAGGCAACAACTGACCAAAACATTGCCATATGTTTTATAACTTTGCGTTCCGTCCTGGCCGCAATAAATAAATCCGTGTGCCCGAAATGCACAAACCAATCCAATACCATTCCTCATAACTTATACCTTATACCCTATGCCTTGTTACCCTTATGTGGCCCATACCAATCCCATTCCATGCAACCAATCGAAGCGTAACGTTGCCACGTCAAATTGATTGCCACAACATTTGATTGACTTTGACATGTTGCCTGTCATAAATTTCCTAGTGTGTCCGCTCAACTGCTATACCACCTCCGCCTCTGACTTGATCTTGATCTTGATCGCGCTGTGTGGTCATAAAAACGTTGCGCGTATTTATGAAAAACTGTCGAAAGCAGATCAAGGCTCCAGCAATACTTTGTGCTCTAAAAGTTGTAAATTTTGGCCTACAAATTTTAAATTGTTCTTCTTTGAATATAGTTGGTGCTATTCTACAAATTGAATATATTTAATATAAAAAGAAAATTTTTAAAAACAAGCATACTTTGTCTGAAAAACTCTTTTAAATTTCACATTACGAAACAAATTTTATGAAAAATATTAAAAATAAAATATTTAAATATTAGTTATTTTGATGTATAGCAGAACTAATGGGAACTATATGATTGGGCTGTTATTACTTATATATACTTTATAACGTCTCTTTCTATGCGTTAACAAGGCTACAAAAAAAGAAAGCAGTTTCTCGGGCGCCTCTTTAAGTTTTATGCATTCAACTCATGTGCAAACACGGTGACAAGGCTTCAATTCAACAGTCTGTTGCCTTCCACTTGGAAACTATGCTTTAGTGGGTGCTAGATGACGCATACACCATCGTTATGATGTTGAAAATGGCAGGGCTGCTATCCAAGCTGGCCACACAACATTCCCCCACCACCCACAAGCGCCCAGCCACAAGTTCCCGTTTTGGCCGAGCAAATCCCAAACAACATGGACACAGCTGTTACCAAAAAATAATGACCATGAAAAGCAGCCTTAATGATGCCAACTAATGTTGTTGTTGCCTGTCTGTGCTGGGGCGAATTGCCGGAGCAAAAAAGACGCCCCCATCCCCGTTCTCCGTTCTTCGGCCTCCAGTCTCTTGGTCCTGCTGCGGCATGTAACACACGCAAAAATATTAATTGTATTTTTATTTCGCATAATGTTGCAAATAATAATTACACAAATGTGCAAATGAAGCTGTAAATTATGTTGTATCTGGTTTAATTGCACCTTTGGGTCGTTTCGGGCGCTGATTTTTGCATGCCCTGTACGCAGACATTATAAGTTTATTAAATTGGGCAGATCCAATTGCCTAATAAGAAATGAGAAAGATGATTTTATAGACTAGAATAGACCTGCTTATTTCTTGATGAAAGTTGGACTAGCAAAGTTTCGAAAGCAGATTTCAAAAACTCTTCATCTACTGACAATGAACAAAACTAACCCAAGTAACTCAACTTTCAGATGAGTTGCCAACATTTTGAAAACATCCACAATATGCCATTTACTAATAGGTTAATTTTATTTTAAATTGCCATTTTTAGGAGCGCTGTTAATAACTTGAACTACATGTTCACCATGGTCAACCGTGGCCCGGTCGGACATGACGAAAGTGCTCCATCATCAAACAAATGTAGAAATTATGCCCGATTTTGCAGCAGCACATGCCTCGAAACAAAAAAAAAAACGTGTCTAGGCCTATGCAGAATAATCTCCCCCAGGCGGTGCCACAGGGAAAGCAACAAGACCGGGCGGGGTGGGCATGCAACATATGTTGCCAGGGGCAGCGGCTATGAGGCGGTTGCAAAATGGAAAATGAAGCGCAACCAAAGACGTTAGTCATGGTTTTGCATAGTTTTTGCTGCTTTGCCCTTTTGTAACTGCTGTTGGGCAATGGCAGTGGCAATGGCAATGGCAACGCCAACGCTGTCCGAGGCTTAATACTGTCTTAATTGAGGGTTAACCGGCGTTGATGATGCGACTTATGGGCTGTGAGACGGGAAATGGGTGACGGGCCTCGACTTAATGACTTTGACAATGTGTGCCTCACTGGACTGGCTAATTACACATGAAACTTGGGCTCTGCCTGTTTAAAACTTTAATTGCCTCGCCACACATACACATACGCATTTCTAAAGTTTGAAATTTCAATTTGGAATTTTACAGGTTTGGTTTCAAAATCGTCGCACCAAATGGCGCAAACGTCATGCGGCGGAAATGGCGACGGCCAAGCGGAAACAGGACGACATGGGCGGGGACAACGATGGAGACTGCAGCGAGACCATGGACAGCGACAATGAGAGCCTGGACATGGGCGAGGCACCCGCCCAAAGCAAAAGGAGTCGCAGCAGCAGCAGCTCCCAGCAGCATCAGCAACAGCATCAGGATAATTATCGTCATTAAAACGAATTTACCAAATGGCAAAGGATATGCAACAGAAACTACAACAATTACAAAAGCAGCGCCAGCTAATAAACTACAACATACCGAAAGGTTCTCAACATTTGTCGGGCATTTCCGTTTTTTATTAGCTAGTCACACAAACCAACAACAACAACAACAACAACAAAAACAACAAGAACAAAATAAGAAAGGTTTTGCCACTTTACAGTCTTCTGAAGACGTCAATTTTAAGGCTACGCAACTTAACTTCTTCCTCGATTTTCACTCCTTTTCTTTTATTTTAAATATGTGTGTAAATATTTATGTTAATTTTTAAAGCGCATAGATATATAGAATTTAGGTATTTTGTATTTAATAACCGGGCTCTAAATGCTAAGTCTTCTTAAGTCACACAATTTACTGAATTTATTACATATTGTATGTTTAGTTTCATAGTTTCTCAAGAAGTTGAACAGAGTTAAAGCATCCCTAGCATTTGTGCATTCACAGACTTTAGGTTTTATTAAATTTAATTATGAATAAATATGCGGAAAGAGAGCATCTTTGAATGATATAATGCTGACGATGAATTACTGCAGTAAATTATGTAAAATGTATTTAAATTAAATTGTAATTTTAATTATTTCAAATTGATAAAGAATAAAATGATAAAATTACAAATAACTAATTATTCTTATTGTGTTGTGTATTATTGAATTTTAACATAGTTCACAGACTCGATATTTACAAGTATCCATTGAAAAAATGTCTCTTCAAATGCCCAAGTTAATGTTATTGTGTACAGATTAAGACCTACACACAACTAGCGTCCGATAATGATAATCCATATTGCTCACCCAAAATCGGCTCAGCAACACCCACAAGAGCAATAACAATTGATGCAGGGCTTAGGGCTCATAACAATTACACACCGGAAATCTGCTTAGACAGTCACTGAGTCAGTCAGTAAGTCAGACGGCAATCCGTCAAATGTTCCAGAATGCAGTCAAAAGGCTTAAGTCAAAGAGTTTCGTCTGCCAACAAGGTGCAGACAAAACGGAACCGAAATGAATGGAAATGTGTGAAAAGAATCAACGAAAATCCAAAGATTGATTAACTGTCAATCAAAATCAGTTAGAAAAGACTTGGACAAGTAATGAATGAAATTGAAACAGGTTGATGGAACAATGAGCCGTACCAAATTATTAATGCCCGAGAGACCTGGAGAGTGTGAAAAAGAAGCAAGTTGGGCCGCGGGCACATTGAACCACCTTGAAGTGAGCTTCCAACCATTGGTGGGCTTGTTAGGATCGCCAGCTAATGACCGTGTTGCAATGTTGGAATCACTACCGAATTATTGTATACATGGATATGATAGGTGAGCTACTAATGGAGCTACATTTATCATACTTAAACTTTTACATTTCTTTGGCTCTGCAGCTTTGTGCAAACAATGGCCCAACAGAGTGTGGAGCAGCGGAGATTTTCAACTTTGATCTATTCAAAATACCATTAGCATACCGCCGATAATTACCTCGACTAGCCATTAGCAGGCTCGTACGCTCCAAAGTAAACAGCCGCCGTATTACGTTGTGAAATTCCAGATCAAACATCAATAACATAATGATCAGCGTCTATTTTCAGCCGCACTCTCAGTCAAAGCTGGTCTCCATTCCAGCGGGAATCTGCAAACTCACGCACGTTTCTACATTGCAATTCTTTCCATGGAAGCACTTCCGCACACTTCCGCTTTAAGACCTGGTTTCGGTTCATTGTGGGAGTGTGTGTTTTTTTTTTGTATTGTGTTGTGTGTTAGTACGCGCCTAAAGTCAACTTCCAGCAATTGACGGACGAGTGTGAATTGCCTTTGAATTTGCCATTTAGTTCCAGCTGCGCAGGCGTATATGTTATATATAGTATGAAATACGTGCCCTCTTTGAATTTTTCGTGTTGCGATCGCTCGGTTTCAGGTAAATCCTGTTAAGCCGCTTATTGAGCCTAAGGTTAATAGAATTTTGGTATCACACAATAAACTGGTCGTTCGTACGTGTCCCTGGTGTATCATTTGAGTTAGGACCCTGTTAATCTGCTTGCTGAAAAATTGCAAGCTGCTGCGGGTCTTTTTCGGCTTGCGAATTCGGGTTCGCATTGTTTGTGTCGGGTATATCAATAAAATTGATTAATTGCTTTATTGTTGAGTTTACAGATTGAATGAACCCAAATGGAATTGCATAAGATATAGAGCGGTGTATGAAAATGATCCATGTGATCTATTAAATGCCAAGATCAGTGGGGAATTAACTTTAGAAATCAAGTTCTAACCATTTTTTGTTTGTAATTTTTAAGCAATCAAGAAAGATAAGTCTAACTATTAAAATAAACTCGATATATTACCCGGCCTTGCCCGTTAAATCATTATGTTTGTATTTTATCGACCGATCGGAGTTAAACGGAAGTAGAACCCGTTCAAACAAATTTGGAAACACGTTTCTTTAAAACGTCTTTAAATCTGTAAAAACTCGATTCCGAATTATAAGCACTCACTTTCTGTTTTTGAGTTTGGTTAAACTTAGTTGGTTTTCAGCACCAAACAAGTTGAAAGGTTTAAGAAATACCATTGGCTATTTTTTAAGGTTTTTGTCTACTTCTACTTTTACTTATACGGCTGCTATTTCACCCTTTAATACTCTTCATGATGCAATTTCTGAATCACTTTTAAAGTCTGTCCGAATATCGATAAATAGCGAACAGCGTCACAATAGCTGGGCTCCTTTGGAAAATGTGAAAAATGACGAGTACAAGAATATGTAAGGGCCATAAATAGCAATAGATACTCGTTAGTCGTCTACACAGTCAGGCCAAAAATGTACTCCACTGTCGAGGCATTTAGGCTGACAATGACAGGCCAGCTATACCAATCTGCCAATGCCAAAAACACAGCCAGTCAGCTAGTGAAGTTGGCCATCAAATTGTTTGGCCTGCAGGCGCCGCAGCCCCGCATCCTCACAGCACCACAGCCGTGCTGTCCCGCAGGCCGCCTATTCAACTGACACCTCATGAATGTCCGGGAGCGCTGGAACAGAGACACACACACACACACACAGACACATTTGGTATGGGCTCTACTAAATTGTCCCTCGACACAAATTCGAAATCGATAAATGATAAAAATCAACAGAAACTTCATGGATGCTCTATCGCTTGCTCGCTCCCACACAATGGCGAATGGCGGCGATGTCGCTTCATGAAGCTTTTATTGTCTGTCTATTTCTAAGCTTTGTACATGGACTTCCCAAAATGTATTGCTATCCCGCTCGAAGGATTAGACTCTTTCCCACTCACTCACACACACTCATACACACTGCCGCAGTCGCTTGTGCAGCAAATTTTCGAAAACTTACCAAATTGTTTTCGTTGTTAGGGTTTGCCGGGTGGATTCCAATGCTGATATACGAGCATTGCAAGTTGCTTCTGTCTATTTGGGGGATGTCTATATACATATGGGTCTGAGTGTGCGTGAGTGTGTGTGTGTGTGTGTGTGTGGATCTCTCTCTTGTGATTTTTTTTTATTTTCTTGCAGACAGACGACATTGATTATGCCGTGTTTTTTGCTGGTTCTTTCTTGTTTTTTTTTGCTATTTACATTAAATTGAATTATTGTTTATGTTTATGTTATAGCTAAACAATATGCGTATGTTCTTTTAATGAGCATCGATTCCGTTTTTTGACCGCTGGGTATATTAAAGTTAAAAGGATGAAGAAATCGAAAAAAAAAAAAATAAATAATAAAACTCATCACAAAATACTTGTTTGGAAAGAAACGTTTTTTTGATTAGAATAATTCTAATTATTTTTTTGTTTAGATATTTACGAACGAATAAGTGGTTTCAATTAGTTCATATATGTACCTTTACTTTTTTTCCAAAATAAAGATAATTTCTTATCGCATTGCCGTTCATTTCGCAATTTTTATAGTAAAAATGAGCGAAAACTTCTTTATTAAAAGTTAAATTTGTATCTCAATTGTGGATTGTGACAATATAAATAAATTAATAAGATCATATGTTATAATAATAATATTTCTGCAGTGATATTTACATATATTTATTTACACAATCCACATTCTTGTATACAATTTTAATTAAAATCTTAAGCAATCCAATCAAATTAGACTGTTAATGAGCTACCCTGGAGCGTTCGGTAGCCTATTAAAAATGCAACAAACAAGTCACAACAAAAGAAACCTAAAATTCTCGAAAAAAAAATGTAGAGAAGGTCAAAATGTAATCAAGCCCAAGACAATGAGCTCAAAGCAGCTCATTATCTTCACCACACACAACAAAAGACGGAAATTGAGTGAGTTTTTGAGTACGAGCTGTGAAAAGTTGGCCACGCCCCTTAAACAAAACTGACTCATGCGCAGGGATGGAATCAAAATGGCCATACTAAGCGGTTTCCTGTGTTCAATTCCATTCCGTTGCATGGAAACTGCGCATGAGAAACGCACACAAGCAGACAGCGAGAGGGATAGAAATAGAGGGAGAGAGAGTGAGAAAGAGCGCACGAGTGAGTGAGCAAGTGAGTAGGTGAGTGGTGGGGAGCTAGCTTTTTAACGCGCTCGACATGAAAATGAGCAACGAAACGTGCGACAAGCGATGGAGTCCATTTTGAGTTTATTGTTTGATGATTTGAACATTTTATACATATATATATATATTGCATCTGTGTGTGTGTGTTCGTAAGCAACTGTGGTTGTATCTCTTTTAGTTGTGTCTTATTTGTTGTTTTTGTAATTGCTTGATATGCGCTAGTTACTTAGCTCTAACGTATCTTCTTCTCTTGTTTGTTATTTTGTACTATCCCAAAAGTGGATTATAGAAAGGATGCGAATATCATAGTACTACTCCTTGCACTCACTCTCTCTCTCTATGGGCCTTCTTTCATCATCAGTTTACTGTTATTTATAAGCCAGCATTATTCGCTTTTGTATAATGCTCTCCTCATTCATTGGCATGCCCCCAGCTGCTGAATTTATTGCTCTTTGATTGACAATTTGGCAGCGCGGGGAAAACAATTAATTTGCCATATAATGCATGCGTTACAGGATCTCATCAATTTCTATTGTTTAAACGTTTGTCACCTCGTCCGATGAGCTACGGCACAGTTTATTAATTGTCAATTTTTATGCCTTAAATCAGATTCAGGAAGACATCTATTGTTATTAATAGCCATGAAGTTTTTAAATATGACCATAACGAATTTTATTTTATACCCTGTACCCAATAAGGATAGAAAACAGGTATAATAGAGTTGTGCAAATGTGTTTTACAGGCAGATGAAAGCTTGCCCGATCCCAAAAAGGTTTTTATACATCTCCCTTTGCTCCCTTTACAAAGAAATATAATAAACTGAATTTTTTCAAGTTTATATATTATATATTAATAAATCAAATGTTTGAAATGCAAATATGACCTTCTTAAGACCATTAATAAAAATGGAATTACATTTTATTATATTTATTTACAGATAGCCCAATTGTTAAAACTAAATCTAAGTTATATTTAATATAGTGCAGACTGCTAAGGCTATGGAAAACATATTCTCATCTATTTCTATATGTATTTGAACAATAAGCTCTACTAAGCACATGAATTCATGAAATGCAGCGAACTTTATATTTCTCTACATTTAATACTTTTAATAAATTAACAGAGTTATTTTAAAAATGCTTTAAAATCAGTGACCGAAAGGAAAATTTGTTGCGATCCACGCACGCGAAACTGTGTTCAACTTTAAGGAACCTCAACGAATTCAATGAAAAACCCATAAAATAGTTACCGAACTCAATAAACTATCCAACAAGGACAGACAATCAATAGGAGTTGATGCAATTCACACTGCCTGCGAAAATCTTCAACTGACATTAAGGCCAACTAATTTATGGCCTTTTAATTTAATGGGCTGGGCTGGAAGCTGTCCCTCATTTACCAGCAAGTAACTCAATTCCGGGTGGGTTGTCCTCTTGCAAAAGCAAACTCATAAAATCCAGCCACATATTCCGTCTCGTTCTCTATCTCATAAGGATATTCTGTTTGCTGTTTGCCACCGCTACCATTTCAAGTTCATAATCTATCACATATGAGGGTTGCAATCAAACACAAAAAAAAAAACATAAAAACCAAAAAATAAGAGCAAATCGAAATAATCGAATAAATTTGTGCTCGTTCCGTACTGTTACTTTCCTTCATTTTTTGCGCTTTTGTGGAAAATTTTTAATCTATAAATATCTATAAAAATCAATTTGGTGTTCACGCGACAGTTTAGCCCTTAAATGACATTTTTGGTTCATTTTAGGAATCGCTGAAATGACAGGCGGATTAATTGCAGATGTTATGATTTTTTGTGGAAATGCGTACAATTTCAATACATTTTTTCCACACCATTTGACTTGCCTGCATGGCGCTTTCTGCGTGACTGAATACTTATAATCCAAGGTTCCGTTCCATTCCGGAATATTTATCTCTCAAATATCGTAACTGGGAATTTTCATGGCAATCTGCAGCTGCGTTTATTGAGAAAAACGTGAGGTAGCTTAAATTACCGCTGATAAAAATCAACATATCATAAAAGACACAAAGAAATCAATTAATAAACAACAAACAAGACGATAGCTAATTATACCAAAGACGTTTGGACTGAAATCAACTCCCCATAACGAGCCCAGCCTGTTTTCGGGCTTTTCAAAAACGCATTTATCACACTTTAGACCCGACTCCCGTCTCTGGCTGAGATCGGATCCATCGTTTTGCTTGTAATACGCTGCCAAGCTGCGCAATTAAAGATCACCCGAGCGCAGTTTCAAAGACCCATTGAGCTGCGAAATTAGCAAGGATAATGGCAGCGGTGACAACACACAGACGGACAGACAACGACCGGGCGGACCGGGCGTACAAGGGGAACTCAGGTCGTGCCAAAAGTCGACTCAGCTGCGTCGCATTGCTTCCGTTTTTCCGGCTGAGGGGTTCATCGCCAGCCAAATGCACAATCTGGTTCAGGTACCCCGGGCATACACAACCGGAAATCGGTTCATTGAGTTTAATTTCAGGGTTACGAGCGACTGTTGCTTTGACAATGTCCCGACTCTTGAAGAGTTTGTCTCTATGGTTGTTTCTATTTCACATTTTTTTTTCTTTCTTTTTTGATTGATCACCGTCACCCAATTAGTGTAAATGCGATTATGTATATGAGTGTGAGGATATAAACAATTGCAATTTCTATAGGGGAAATTTTGTCGTGTAAATACACTGTGAAAAACGTTTGGTGAATTTTTAAATGTAAATTCTGAATCATTTTACAACATAATTACTCAAATGTAATACACTTTTTACGGGTATTTAGTTGCATGTAATGACTTTTATTATTTGCCAAATTGTGGCACTTATAAACAATTTTCGTGACAACAAAATATCTGATAATTTATTTATTTGTTTTTCTTTTTTGTGTTATTAGTAATCATTATTTTACAGAAAATCAACTTCAATTTTTTGCAGTGCATTTTATTTGTCACATAAGGACGCCTTATTAGTGCACAAATTACTTTTCACTGCCACTGTCAGTCCCTCATCAAAAACGTGGCAAAACACTCGGTGGCATGAAGAATACAAAAGGATTTGAGCTAAATTAATTATTCCCAATTGACTTTTAGTCGTATACAAAAAGTCAACCAGGGGTTGATCGTTGTCCTGCTTTCTTTCCCTACATATCGCCCTCTCTCTCTCGCTCTCTCTCTTTCTCTCTCTCTCTGGCTATTATTCCTATAGTGGCGCATTCTTCACCCTATCATTAACTGATCATATTTAGGGTAAGCACATAATTAGGGGTAGCTTTTTACGGCGCTGCCATTTATTTCAATGTGACTCTCACTTTTTGGAATTTGTGTGAAATTGAATACCCTTAACGGTGTACAGCATTTAAAAATTGTTATTATTAACGCCGAAGCACTTCAAATGGATTTCCATTGAGTAAATCACATTTTATGTTGGCGCCAAATTCAAAAATTTAACGAGACGCTTAAATGAACATTTAAATTCCAATTAATATTAGTCAGCTGAGGAGGTGCACATGAAAATTAAGATGGAACGCTAATGGGGCGTCGCGCTAATTAAACCAACAACTGCCCCAACCACACATGTGCTTGCGGGTGGAGAAGTAATTAGCGAAATCCTCTCATGTCGTAATCCACGAAATCGTAAAAATATGTTGAACGACAAAGTCGCAAGTTATTATTATTGCAGCAGATTCAGAGAGCTAAGCGGGGCACCTAAAAACATTTAAGCAAATTAGCTGGAAATGCAAATGTATAAATGACGACGACGCCAAGGATGCTACCAGTTAAATTTTACAACCCTCTGGCACACATGTCCTACTCTCTAAGTATATGTGTCTGTGTGTTTTTGTAATCCGCACAAAAACCATCTTGAGAAATAATTAAGATGTATGTAAATGGAGAAAATGCTAAAATTGTTAAAAGCATAATATTTCTTTGGCTACCACCCCGAGCAACAAGCCCGCACCCATTGCCCAACTCCAACCCAACTCCAATCCCAACCCGAACCCGAACCAGAACCAGAACCCGAACCATGTCCAAATGATGTCGCACATGTGTTGTATTTTTTGTTTCAGCAAAGTTATAGCCAAGTGCTCATGTGTATGTGTGCGTGTGTCTGTGTTCGTGTGAGACGCCATATTCTAATTCAATTATCACTTGGGCAGCCATGGGAGGTCCCTGGCACAGGATGGGGCATTTACAGAATTGTTTCAAGTGACACTAAAAGCTTTGTCAGCGACTTTAGCCACGGCAACTTGTGGTAATGCATGGATACGTCAGTTTGGGCGCTACCCCATTTGAAATATGGCCCTACTTAGAATTTTGTTAAACGTTTCGTTATTTAGTAGATGGTTGAATGAAATATACTCGATCATAAGTTGAGCGAAAAGCGACAATGCATAAATCAAACAAATGCCACCACTTTAAAAGGGGTTTTGATGAATGCCAAAAAAGCGTTTTTTAAACACAATTGAAAATACGTTTCTTTCTATTTGATATGAATATTAATAAAAAGATCTTAAGTCTCTTATGGAAGTGCAGACTTGAGTGTCAATTTAAGCGAATTAAATATTAGGCTCATTGTAGAACCAAAGACAATATAAACACAGTATTTATATTGTCTTTGGTAAAACCCACTACATTTTTCTTTAATATTTGTTACCATCACAGCCAACATAATCAGCTAATTGGGCTGCTGCAAAATTTCTTTTCCACACATTGCCAAAAATGTTCAATAATTTTAGCTTTGGCTGATGTCTCTTAAAAAATGTATTTGCACTGCACAACCGCAAATGTCTAAAGTTCGTGCTCGCAAAAATATGCCAAATATCTACCCACATCCATAAATTAAAAACTTGGCTCAGATCTTTGGGCCAACGACACCGCAAAGTAAACAAATTAAGTAAATCGGTTTCTAATTGTAATTAGTTGTTTCCATTTCCATGGCGTTGAAGGACTATTAGTTTTGGGTTGTTTGTTTCTTTGTGGTTTTCAAAAGAAACTTTGTTGAAACGCTCGAATCGAGGTAAATAGGCAAATAATATGAAGAACGCTTAAGCTATGAACTTTGTTTTTGTAAAGCTTAAAATAAATACGTATTAAAAGCAAATAATTCAACAATGTTTTTCTTTATTTTACGTATTTTGCACAGGCAACCAAGTTATCGTTTTGATTTTAAGTAATAGAAAAAATACATACGAATAGGTCTATAAATTTATTTGTTTTTGGCAGTAATATATACATATATATATATGGTACAATTAATTTGACGCACTCGTAGAGCATTTAATGTGCCACACATAAGGCGCAAAAATAGTCCAAGTCAAACGGAATATTAACCAATATTCCCGATCGAGACATAACGGCAACTGTGTTTAATTTTGTGCTTACCAACGGGAAACATTTTAGTTTTATAAATAATGGCATGGTTCGCGCATGTGTTAACAACAATAAACGGAAAACGCAATCCACACACAAAATTTCTAATTCTAATTACAAACAATAAACGGAAGCCTTATGAATGGCCTAACGAACAACCATATGAGAGTTCATAATCCATTTTGGACGGCGAGGCAAAATTAATATTCAGATTTATGTATTAATAACATTAAACGGACAGGGACAATGCCATACCGTACTATTACTACTGGCTAAATGGGCTGCCGCATCTGGTGGGGTCAATTTGTGCTTATCGTATAATTAGAGAAGCTAAAATTCTCCCCAGCCCAGAGCCCCATCCCCATCCCCTCCCGCTCTCATCATCGTTATAGAGGCGACCACATGCGACCCCTTACTGAAAATCTGTAAGCGCGGCAAATAGCAAAAGTCGCATAATTAATCTGCTTATGTGCTGGCCAAATGGGTCAAGTGGTGTACGGGTTTGGGTGTGACTAAGTAATTGCAAGTAATGTCCGTAATATTATTAAAACAATTTCATTTGCTGCGCTAGCCCAAAGCACCCTCAGCAGTTGCTCGTCATGTAAATCACTTTGGGTATAACTTTGTTATGTTATTTAAAGAAATCAAAATCAAATGGTTGAATCGGGAGATCTTGTGGTTAACTAAAACCATTGAGAAACAAACTAAATAAACCCATAAGCTTATTAACAATATGGAAACGTAATAATATTATGAAACTAAAACTACAAGCTAAAACAAGTAAGAACGTTGCTGTCGGGTGTAACCGACAGCGCAATACTCGTTCACTGTGTAATAAAACATACATTCAGGCATTATTTGTGCAATGCAGAATTAATCTCTAATTAATTATGACAAATACAATTAATGAATAAGATAAATTCGCTATTCTAAATTTTAAAAATAACATTTTTATCGGATAACAGCGGAGGGCAAACTTTGTTTCCTACAAAATTCATATATTTTAAATATAACATCGATCTGAATGAAAAATCATGACCAAACTGCCATCAAACATGAAAATCGGTTCAGTTTTGACAAAGTTATAGAAGTTTGAAGCATGGGAGCTATGGATCCGAGAACTTTACTTGTCAAAATTTTTGCCAATTTTGGCATGATTTTTGACAAAAAATTTTACCCCCTCAGAATCGGTTTTAATGTTGATTTTTATACTATTTATGACTAACACAATCGATTAAAAACAAAAATTCGCAATTTTAAATTTTGAAAAGAAATTTTTTTTTTGAAAATGAATAAGGGGGAGCGGGTACATGATATTCAAAAATGCATATATTTTAAATGCAGAACTAATCTAGATGACAAAACATGACTTCGTGAACGAGTATAAAAATAGGTAAAATCACTATTTTATGCAAGATCCTGAAATGCTGTAGACTAAGTGCTTTTCCTAAATTTTTTCTCACATTCTCCCCAGTTCTCCGCATTTTCATCCAATGAATATGTTAAATTTGTAAATTTGTATTTTATACTATAGCATTTTTAGTTGGGATGGTGAATATATAAACATACTTACAATAGTATAAGTTTTATAAAAATATTAATAGCTACCACACTAATTATTACATAAAATGAAACCCACGAACAATAGCAACAATCTTTACTACATTTATTTGATCTACTTATGAGTGTATATATCCGAAATCTCCATAACAAAATGGAATACCACTGGCTACGCTGTACTTTTGGCAATCGTTGCATCGGGCATAAATCATACAAAAACAAAAAATAAAATTGGAATAGAAAGACTATCGCACAAGTTATAAGAATTGGCAAGCGACACGGCGTCAATAAATAAACAAAAGGCGTATAAGGCATTCCCATTTTGTATGGTCTCCAAGGACAAAACTAGCCGCCCGGTACAGCCACACCCTCGCTTATATTTATGGGCCGCCACAGAGCGCTATTTGCATTTACATGGCTGGGGCACAGGCTGAGCAAATGACCGGTGCTACCTTTTTTCAAATTCCATCCCATATCGGCACGAAGGGGGGAGTTTCGCGCAATCAAAGGCCGTCTAGCGATTTGCCAATTTCATACACATGAGAGTCGAGCAACGCATTCGCCATTTTTTTTTTTTTTGTATTTTGTTTGAGCGGGGCGGAGGGAGGAGCGTGGGGTCTCAACATTTATCATTGTCTGGCCGAAACGGAGAGACTAAAACCGAGTGCAACGTATCCCGGCGAGTCCAAGCGGATCCAACGAATACACAGCGAAGCAACCTGCCGTCGTTTTCTGATTTATGATGCTATTTAGATTTCACGTGATTCGTTTTCAATGTGCGCGTCCAGCGCGCAAAGATAGAAAAAATTGCGCACAATAAATCGCGGCCAGCAGCAAAAGAATCTAAAAAATGAAAAAAAGTTAAATAAAACAAAAAAAAAAAAAATAAAATGAGAATCTATGCTAAAAATTACAACACACAGCTGCGTGTGCATAAATCTCGGCCCAGATCTGCCAATGCATTTTTTACAAAAATTAAAAAAGCCTGACGCCCGGCCAAAAGCCGAAGCAATTCACTCAAAATGCAATAAAAATATCGATCAAAAAATCAGACATCTTCTCCATACCGAATAGTAACTACCCTTTAAACCAGTCAAAGTTTGCACTATTATATTAAAGTTCACGTTTTTGTTTTTAATTTGTGGCCATTAACATTTAAATTTGTCATAAACATAAACACAACTTTTTAATTTTCTCTATTGTTTATTAAAATTTTCTAGATTTAACTTTACTTAAAATTGACACAAGAGTTTTTAAGAATGAAAAATGCATATTTAATGGAATACTGTACTTAAATCTTATATTTAGATATTTTTGAATTTAAAAAAAAGTCCTTCAAAAAGAATTTTGTTCTCAAATTTATAAATGTTAATATTGTTATCGTTTTGATTCACGTACAACATTCTTTGTTTTTTTTTCAACTTATTTAATGGGTTCGAGAAAAGCAAACCCAATGCGTTCCACAATTCGTGCGACCTTTGGCAAGGGTATACAAATTCGTTACAGCCACGACTTAGATGGCGAAATTGAATTTGCATCTTGCGCGGCTTTTTGTGGGCTTATCAACTATTAAACGCAAATGGCGGCGTATTTAGCATGAAATTGGCCAAAATGAAAATTATATCGATATTCGTCAGTCCCGTTATCCCGTTGCCAATTTCAGTTCTGTGATTATGACGCTCGCAATTCGCATTCGATTTGCATATATTTTGTGCCTGTGGCATGAATAATCGAGACCCGAACCCCGATCTGTTATTGCGACCCTCGTGCGACAAGTTCATGAGTTCCGCCGATTGACTTTGAATATTAGCTGAGACGGGCCAGGATACGGGGGATATACGGGGGGAGGTGGCTTCATTCGCCAGCTGTAATTGACATGCAAGTTGAGCGCACTTGGGGCGCTGATTTGATTTTCCAGTTGTTGCTGCGAACATAACGCATATGATTACTGGATCTCATGCATTTGATTTGATTAATTATTGTACAACAACTGCTTGACTTGTTGTTGTGCATGTTCGTGTGAGTGTTTGTTAATACAAATTAATTAATCTGCGCACACTGCGCACAACATTTGAGGGCACTGAGATTGATTGCACTGAGTCAAGAATTCGTCTTGGAAGCATTTTGGGAAAATGTCCTCATGCTTGGTTTGACTTCAAATATACATCAGTTAATGCATTATCTAAACTATAAAATAGACTACATAAATAATTTATGGTTCTTGACTGGAGCATACTGCAAATTTATTTAGAAAATAATTCTATTTTAATATTAAAATTATTATATGTTTTCCTACATTTGCTTTTTTTAAATATAATATATAGATGGATATATTATATTAAAATAACATTTTTATTATAAAGCATAAATAATAATAGAACTCCCCTTTAAAAATTTATTACTTATTTCTTCTCACACTTGTTGTATGAAATAAGTCATATTCAGTAGAATCTCTTTTATCTTCATTGCTCTTACTATAATAAATGACTACCAGACATGTCTCAGCGCATTACGAAATACGTAAATTATCATAAACAAATTAAAAAAGTTCGTGATGTGTCACTTTGACAACAGTGGTAGGAAGTGGGAAGGGCTAAGCATTACAGGAATAACACCAAGGCAGCACTGTACAAGAGTTTAATGTTTTTAAAAGTAATAAGTAAAGCCTCGTGGGCGGTCTGACGAGTCACCGAAATGCCCAGCAACCCGGAGACCCGGCAAATCCATGAAACCCACAAACTCATCCACCCTGATGGGCCTCAGGGCCTCTAAGCGCAAACATAAATCCAATTGGAGCAAACTGAGCGGGTCTCAAGTGTTGAAATAGAAACACCCACTGTGAGGAGGATGCTGCCCAGGGACTGGTACGGGTACCAGGGCTTAGCATTTTAAATATAATTTATTTGGTAGCCCCCAAAGGGGTTGCTTAAGTGAATCACAGCAGGCGGGCCAAGAGAGACGCCGTGTGAAAACAATCACTCAACATTTTGGCAACTTGACTTACGGACGCGCTCGTATTATTTTCATAATTTGATTACATTAAGAGGCACAAACAGTAGGCAAACAAACTTCTGGCTATAGGCGACCCCTGCACACCCTTACAGAGATACATATTAAATTTAATTGTAATTAATCGTTAGTGTTGAGAATAAAATATTGTTATTACAGTATTATAATACACTATATTTATTAGGAAAAAGTTTGTGAACAATTTATTATTCATTTATTTTTTTTGGAATTTAAATTGTAATCTGGATAAACTTAAAAATAGGTAAGACGTTGAAGACGTTATCTTTTTTTATTTTTATGGAAAATAATTAGTTTTATTTAATATATTTTTTATTGAATTTAAATTTAATTTTTGGTGAATAAAGGGAAAGTTTTAAGATATAATAATATAATTTAATATGTATTGAAGATAGTTTAAATGAAAGATGGAGTCTGCTCAAACTTCATTAAACAGTTGAAATGCTCTCTATCCGGACAAAGCAGGCGGAATAACTTGTAGCACTTTGTTTGTGGCCGAATTGACGACACGTGACCAGGTCACGTGGCTGAGGCGCCCTAGGAAAGCGGAAAAGCGGCGTGTCAACTCGCATGTAATCACAGCAAAACATGTGGCTGTGACTCGCTCCGGCTATCGGCGAACTAATATCTGGTCATGCAATGAAATTGCCATTAGGCGTTTAATAGTTGGTTGTTGGCACATCCCACGGATTGATAAAGGCGGCAAGCCGGAAAACGGAAAACGGATAACGGGGGCGGGACAATTGGCAGGGTATCTGCGGTTGGCCGCGTGCCGACGCCTCATCATTCATGTGGATGTCGTTGTTTGCTGCTCGTTTAATGCTCATGTAAATTATGCGCCAAAAATTTAAATTCTAAGCATTAGAGATAACATTTTACAGAGTTTACAAACCGTGGGATTTGTTTTGCGGCAACAGCCATTCAAAAAGCGGGCAAAACAATGCGCGGCCCATTCCTCCCGTTAGCTAAGCGGTTTTCCCTTCTTCAGGGTGTTAGGCCAGACACGTGTTGAAATTTTTTAATGATGCCTGGGTTGGAGGCCTTAAAAAATCAACCATAAGCTAGGCATTACAAAATTTATTGACATGGGCTTCAGTGTTTTCAAAAGTGCAAGGGCCAAAAAAATTACAAAACATAGCTCCAGGCATAAGCTGACATATAATTGCCAAACAGTTACTTTTTTCCGGTGCTAAGAGCGTCGTATAACATACAAAAATACAAAAACTATACAACCTACGTGCTTAATAGTTTAGACTCTGAACTGATCATTGTTTAATGCTTATTAAAAGCATCAGGAAGGACACGAATAAGTTGATGCAGGGCACAGTTAGTTGAGCAATAATAGTAGCAATAAAATTCTTTAATTACGTGATAGTCTGGTTGAAAACAACAAATTTAGTTGCCTTATTAACTCAGAGAAGTCGATTTCACCATTAATTAGCTTATAAGCAAAGGGGAAATTAATTAATAAAAATCTATTAGTGTGTGATGATAACTGGACATCAGGATCCCAGTTTAAACCATAGTAAAAAGCGCTTCTGTAAGGATTCGGAATAGAAGTCCTGATAGGATGACTATTGTGGAGATTATGCGTTTGAACCGAATTAAACAATTGGAAATCTTTTGATACATAGGGCCTGCTTATGAAAAAAGTGAATGCAAAGCTGTCCGCCTGATTTCATGCAGTTAATTTTCCTCTTCCTCTTCTTTACACGCTGCGTACTCAAGCCCCAAACCAAACGAACTTCATCCTTCCATAAAAACGCAACAATAAGCGGAAAACATACATAATTCAATACAAAATAGCAGCAAATGCAACTTTGATGGCCGAACTGGGTCGACATATTGTAAAACTATAAAAATATATATATATAATTCGTGCAAATCTGAAATCGTAAAAATTGCGCAAATTTCGCCAATGCCGAAAAACCGCAACAAATTGCGGCCCAGTCGAAGCGAGTTTGGGCAGGGGGGACGAGGATGGGCGGATGGGGACGGCAAATTAGTCCCAAAAACACGCGAGTGAGCAACATAAAAATGCGACATAATGTGGCAACGTGGCTGTGTTGGGCCAGCCCACTCCACTCTGTGGTTGATCCTGAACCGGCCGGTGTCGCAGGAAAAGCTCATAAAAAATTATAGATTTTCATCTGTGCATATTTAACTTTTATCGCATGCCGTTCTCATGTGTTGCCTTAGAAGGCGGCCTTTATGCGAGCGCAGCCTGAAGTCGGCATAAAACAAATGTCATACTCAGGAGGCGGTAAGAAATCATATGGATATAGGCACGGGCAGACCCTTTCCCACAAATCCGCCCCTGTCATAAAGGTGTTGTGTGTGTGTGTGTGTGTGTGTGTGTGTGTGTGTGTGTGTGTGGCTCTGTGTATTGTGGATTTTTGCATAATCGTCAATTCCTGATTTTAAAATTTCAATGTACAAGGGTCGCTGAGTTTGTGTCGCTTGCCGACTTGCCTTGGTCAACAATAAAAATTCATTTTTATAATCTTTACATGTGTTACAGCAACAGCAACAGCAACAACCATAAATATTTATTACTATTTTACGATTGATTTTAGTTTAGGTTCAGGTATTGAGCTATTTGGCAAATAATATCATTTAAATGGGCAGAATTTTGATTCGGTTAGAATTATTTTAATATTTTAAGAGACAATTGAAATCGAATTTGCCTCGCATTTATTCTGAATTGAATATTTTTAATGCGCACCTTGCCACATTTTTAAGTGTAATTGTTATGTTATATTATGTAGTTAGTTGAATCCCCCCACGTCTGTACTATAATTTCATTATACTCGCTCACGAAGTGAAAACACGCAATTTTCAAAACTATCATAACTATCAAAACTTTGTCAAAAGTGAACCGATTTTCACGTTTAATGGCATTTTTATCATAACATTTTTTTAAAATTTTTACTCATTTTTTACTCATTTTGGAAAAAAAAATTCCAAAATTTAGAATTAAATATTTATATTTTTAATCGATTTAATTGATTTATTAGTACACAAAAAAACAATTAAGCTGGTTCTGGGGGTGTGCAATTTTTTGTCAAAAATCATGCAAAAATTTACGAAAATTTTCACATGTAAAGTTCTCGGATCCATAGCTCCCAAATTTTAAACTCCCATAACTTTGTCAAAAGTGAACCGTTTTTCGCGTTTGATGGCATTTTAGCCCTGATTTGTCCTAGATTTTGTCTATAAATAAAATATATGCATTATTCAGAAACTGCTTCCAGCTTAGTAATTTTATTTGATAGCATTTTGGTCATGATATTTTCTAGAAATTGATTTTGCATTTTGATGTGCGCAAATAATGCCAGTTGCTATTACACTGTCAACGAGTATAACGCAGTCGGTAATGCCCGACTGCACTGTTCTTACTTGTTTTTTTCGTTTGTAGAGATTACTAAATTTAGTTTTTCTGAAACATAAATGTCCCCATATGACGAAAACAACTTTAAAACATTTTTCAATAGTACAACTGTGCTTTAATTTTAAAATTAAATAACTAAAATACAATTTGGTTGATACCTAGTGAAATTTTTACACCTGGTAAACGACATTCCGCTATAAAACGCATTTCAGCTGTAAGTATTCTATGTCGAATTTATTAGAATAATTTATTAGCGTATAATTTTAATTGGAAATATTATTTGATAACTATTGCAATAGCTTATCGAAAGTCTTCTTAGCGGCAATTAGCTCTACACACCAGCGGCGCCAGCCAGGTGAACCAAGCCGGATCGAAGCTCGATTCACACACGGGGCCGAAGCAAGTTTCGTGGCATAACCCACAGCAAGTAGAACAGCATGTCGAACAGCCAGACGAACAGCCACCACATGCTCGGCTACAGATCCTGGGCACGGGAATGCCACATCCAAAGCGACAAAACCTCATGCACATTATTCCAAAAGATGGACTTGAAAACTGGCTTGTGAATTATTGCAGTTATTTCGCACAAAGCCAATGTGTACAAGTCTCTATTTTCAGTTAATCAAGCTAACTTTGATACTAGCCTAAGTGAACGATAATATGATGAATCCATCCAAAACACAAAATTAGAGCGACAACGTGCACTTACCTATTCAACCGAAAACAGAACGTCCCACAGGGACTTGAAATTTATGAAAAATATTATTGAAAACTGACTCAATGTTTACTTAGAGTTTCTATACCCTGAACTAATTGAAAGTGGATTATCAAATCGACTCAGCTGTGACATCGAGAACAGGCCTACTTCCGATTTTTATATATACTTGCACAAAATAATTATACCCTTTTTACCTAATTTCAGTGGGTTCAGGGTATAAAACAAATATATTCGATCTATCTATTCTATCTTATTTTCGCCTACGAGTTATTTATTTTAAAATAAATACTTACAACATACAAAGTGTTTATGTTTGAATATCTTTTTTTTACCAAAACCATATTTTTGATATTTTTCTCGAATTTTTATCAACTGTTTTTTTTAGCGGAAAAACTCACACCTCTATATTTCCAAATACAATTTAACTAATGGTAAATCGCCTGAATAAAACCATAAATAAACGACAACTTTGATTTACTTGGGTTGAAACGGCATTTAACATTAAATAAAGTGCAGCATCAGGCATATAACCCTAACTGGACCAACCGACCATGCTGGGCCCACTTAAAAATCCTCTCGGCCTGTGCAGTGAAGCGTGAATCAAGAAGGGATAAACTGGCGAATGGATGACTGAGACTGAGAATTACGCATTATCCTTGCTGGAAGGGGAGCCGGCAAATGCGCAATAGCTAACATTGAATGCTATAACTAAACAGAGCCCGCACCCTCTGCCCAGAACAAAGCTGATCGATGCGCACAAATGGAATGCAAACGGAATCGGATGAGCATACAGCAATTAGTGTAGTTCAATTTGCTCGACGCTTTGTTAGCTCCCAATTTCAATGTCCCACAGGTGCTGCCTCTGAATGCTTCGCACCTTTTGGGGTGGCATTAAAATGGCATTCAACGCATCCCATAAATTGGCAATTAAAATCTTATTTTCGCTTATTACATTTCACCTTTTCCACTGCCTCTGGCTCTGTCACTGCCTTTGCCTTTGCGAAGCGCAGCTGCAGCCGCCGCCAATAAACACGTCTACAAATTTTTCTCATGCCCACCTTCAATTCTAAAATTTGTCGCCAGGGCTGCCACCTGTTTCCATTTCTTATTTCTTTGTTTTTTTTTTGTTTTGTTGTTGTTCGCGTAATTGAATCATTTTAGCGCCATTTATTTTGTTGCCACCCCCCGCCCATTTCCGCCACTTGGTGTGTAGGCGGCTGGGGCGTGACATTTGTAAAACAATTTCTATTTTCGAAATGAAATCCGCAACAACAACAACAACAATAACAACAACAACAACAACGCTGAGAGCAAGCACATAAATAATAATGCGTTAAATTTATGCGCTGATTAATGTGAAGCAGTCGATCAACAAAAGCGAGCGGAATGGGAACGCGAACGGTAACGGGAACTTTTCATGCTCAGGTGTTGCGAGCATCTGAAACAACAAGTTCATATGAATATTTGGCGAGCACTTGGAGAACTCTGCAGCTGTATGGCAGGTCAAAGCAGGTCAGTATATTGACACTGCAGTACAACTCTTATTAATATCTATTTTATACCCTGTAATCAAGGAAAATTGATTTTAAAAAAGGGTATACGGGCGTTGTAAAAGTGAGAGTTTTCAGCTTATTTCGAATATCTTGTTCATAAATTCAAAAAAATTATATTGGTTTGGTGCAGTGTCTGTCTTGCCGCCCGGTCGTCTGCCCTCTCCAAACAATTGCTTTCAACGAAATTAAACACACTTTTCCAGTTAAAGTAAATAAAAATTACAAAACGAACTAATATACCTTTGAAGCAACAATAATAAAAATAAAAAATTAATAAATGTATTCTTAAAATGTTAACAGAGTATTGTGCAGTCGGTAACACACACCGCTACGTTATCACATTTTCTGTTTTGTTCACGTGCTTAATTGAATTCTTAAGTAAATGTTCTTAATTAGAGTAGTTCCTGAATCCAACTATACGACTATTATGCAACTTCTCTCTTACTCTCTAGAAATGCTGCTTGAAAATGCAACAAAATGCAAAAAGCTGTTCAACTGGTTCCTCAGATGTTTGCTGTATCTTGTTCAGCTATTGTGAGGAGAGCTACTTAACTGACAACACGTACAAGCCGCGCTTGAAAACTAAATGATTCAGTTAATATAATATAATTATATTATTGTTATTAAATAATAAAAATGATGCCTCACGTATTAGCTGTCTCTGTACTACTTATATTGACAATCTCCTGTAAAGCATTTCGTAAGTACATTATACAACAGTTTTTCATGACAATATTTACAAATCTCTATACATACTGCAACAACAGCTAAGGAGATCAAGAAATGTCACTTTGGTGATGAAAAGTGCATGGTTGACTCCATAAATGACATTATAAAGAAATATCCAAAAGGTATACCGGAAATAGGCCTGAAACCAATTGATGTTGTTGATATCAGGAATACGAAACTCTTAAATGCAAATCGATCATCGCCTATTTATACAGACATGTATTTGGTTGATCAAATTAATTATGGTTTTGAAAATACCACGATTACAAGTGTTAAGGGCTTCGGACGGGATCCAACTGCCAGGCCAATCGAGATCTCTGGGCGAATACCCTGTTTAGTGCACAAGGGCAAATTTCAAGGCGTAGGACGGATCTGGATAGTTGAAGTGAATATGACAGGTGAATCGACGTCAGAGTTTCGAAATATGTCTTTCACATTGAAACTGAAAGTCATACAGGAGTTTCGAAATAACAAGCGATACTTGAGCATCTACGAGCTGACACCAATTGTCAAAATAGATCGGTGAGTGTTAATAAATATAGAATATGTATTCTACCACTTTAATCACCTTTATTTCTTAAGCAGCTGGGTCATATGGATGGAAGATCTTTTTACTGAAAACAGCGATCTGACAATTGCTGTAAATCGTTTGTTCAATCAACGATGGATTGAGATCTGGAATGAATGGGAACCAATTATATTGGACACGTTTGCCAGTGTTTTTCTGGGCATGATAAAAAATACTTTCAATCAAATTCCTTATGATGACATGTTTTTAAAAGATGATATTTAAAAGTTTTCCCAAAAGAGTTGATAATTATTTCGAATTTGTAACAAATGTAAAAGATATGTATCTATGTTGAATTAAAAGCGAAAATTGAAAAACAAAACTTTTTATTCATAAAGTGCAACAGATTTTGATTAACAATATCATGGTTTTAAATTAACATTAACACGCTCTGTTAAATGTGCAGCAAGTATGTAAGCATGATAACATTAAATGTTAATTTGAATTATTTTCCTCAAACAATTGTCTAAATCAAAAACAAA
>SCDS01000147.1:0-57314 GCA_004149465.1 Drosophila nigromelanica | reverse complement strand
TGCATTGATTTTAAAACGAGAAATAAAATAAAAATATAATTAAATATCGAAAAGTATGAAAATCAAATAACCCCATAGATAATACTTATTTATAAGTAATCTCATTCCCGCACTTCCCTGAAAAGCTCATCAAATTAAACGATTCGTGGCCCGACCTCAGATACTTCGTGCTAAATACGTAAGCATTTAGCGAAACGTTTATTTCATTGTTACGCATCAGGGGGAAAACAGTCGAACCACTGCATTGGTAGCCGTGCACAAAAGTCAAATTGAAAAAGTCAAAAATGTTTCCGGTATTTGGGTGCGAAACCCCAAACAAAAGCCCGAAGGGTGACTAAAGTGGCCCACCCACAGGGGTTGGCCTCATCGCTAAACTAAAATCCGTAACGGAACAACCAGGCCCACCACCAAACAGCCAGTCAACCAACTAACTCTGTCCTGACAACAACAACAACAACAACAAAAGGCTGGCACTTGTTCCCTGTGTCACCCCCCGCCAACCCAACCCAACCTCAAATCACATGCATAAGGTTTTTAAGTTTTGTGCTTTGTCATATAAGTGCGTGGAGGACGATCTGTAGATACAGTTGTAAAGATATGGTAACAGGCGCGTAATGTGACAGCGTTTCCGCTCCGGGATGGGGCGGCAGAAGGACTCATGAACGGTACACATGTTTAGGCGTTGCCAGCGACTGATTACAATTGCTTAAGGGAGGGGAGCTATGACGAAGCGCAATGTGCGCTGCGAGGGTAGCCACAAAAGAAGTTAGTCAAATTAGAAGTACATAAATACTTTACTCTTGTATTCAGTTTAAACTTTGACACGACTACAAACTTACAAAAATAAAACAATTTTTAAAGAATACTTAAAAAGAAAGAATATTTTAAAGGAAGCGATTATAACTTAAACAAGCTACTATTAAAAAATTTGTAAAATTTAAAAAAAAATGAGAAAAAAAGTAATACTAAGAACGTTTTTAACTTAATGATAGGAACTTGGTAAGTAATTGTATTGAAATCAATCGATCATAAGGTAAAATACCATTAAAAATTAATTCTTTAAAAAATATGAATAAATAAATAATATAATATAAATTTATAAATTTCTTATAAGGTCAGTTTAATATAAAATTAAAAATAATAATATTCTTGTCCATGTTGTATACTAAAATTGTTCAAGGACAAAATAACATAGGAAGATCGAATCATTAGCACTTCATGCCATATTTTAAAACAAACATATTCCAATTTTCTTAATGTTTGAACTGGCGGGTCTAAAAAATTAATATATTAAACAAAAAAGTACTACTACTATTAGACAATGAATTGATTTAATTTCAAATTAAACGAACACACACAAATGTGGCTAAACAACACTTTTAGAAAATCCGAATATTTTCGTTTCTATTTTATTTACACTATAGTTGTCTTCTTAAAACTGCTTGCATCACCCACCCCAAGTAACTTTCTGGCAGGCATAGAACAAGTTTTGGGTTTCCCCCTCTCATTTATATGATTCGAATTTGTGTTACGTGATATTGGCGCCCATTCTGTTGACATTGCCCTGCTTATACAAATTGTGCTCCACACTCCAAACATTACCCCACAAATGTTTAGATATCATTTTGCGCAAATAGCGGCAACTAAAATTAAATGTTGGACAAATAGTTGGCTAAGTAATTGGTACATTTATTTACCTCGGTCCCCGACGATTCTACGAACTATGCACACAGAAAGAAATCAATACTGCAGTTCATTGAAAATCCTCTAGGAGAAAATTTAATTAAGGCGCACAGGTGACAATGCTGCAGGATGGGCCACAAGTGGCCAGGGGCTATCATAAATCAAAGTTCAAGTGTCGACTGGAGGGGAGGGGCACAGCGACTGCTGCAAGTGTCAGCAACATGTGGCAGAAACAAAAAATTGAGCTAAAGAAATAAGCGCAGCGCAGCAATCAAAGTCAAATGGAACAAATTTGAGAACTTTGCGACTTTCTGACATGGTCAAGTTTAATTGAAAAAATAATACTGCCAAATTTGTTATAAAAATGAAGAAAAAAAAAAGAAAAGAAATACAAATGCCTAACGCGACTTTTGGCCTGACATTTAACGCCGCGCAGCTGCTTATAATTAGAGCTTGTAGCAAAAACGGAGCCAAATTAATTTATTCCTTTTTGCGTTTTTTAATTGAAATTTCTTTATATTTTTACTTATATTTTTCATCGTTTTTTTAGCTACTGCAGATAATTTTAATAACCTGCCCGGCACACACCACGGAGAGTCAAAAGGATGCGCCGGTAATTGCCGTGGCAAAGCGGATGATAAGGCAGAGGCGAAATGGAGAAACGAGAACGTTGAAGATTTAAGATTTTTAGGGTGAAAGGGTTTGCATTTTACGCAGCTTTTTACTAACAAAATTCGCTTTATTTACGCTGCACGTTACGTTATAATTAATAATTGGGCAAAGGTAGTTAAAAATACTTGCGCAGGTTGCACGCCAGTTGATTAAATTTGACACAGTTCACGGCGACTGGGGCAACCAGTGGGAAAGCATACCTCCACCCACCCCTCAGAGGGGGTGAGTGTAGCTAACCTTTTTGGGATAGAAAAGGGTTAAAATTGTGGTTGATTTTTGGTGACATTTATGTGAGTAATTTATGTGGTTGTGCGATAGGAGAAGAACGGCGTCTTAATGTCTCATATGAGTTGTAATGTACGAATATTAATGAAACCAATTACTTTTATTAATTATTCTATTTTAAAATATTCAAATTATTTTCGAAGCAAAGATACTATATGTATATAAATTGTATATATACATAAATTGTATTATGCATATATGTACAAGTTAATAAAATAATAAGCTATATTGAAAATCAACATTCTCAATAAGAAATGTTAAGCGTAACATACATTCAAATGGTTGGCAACGCTAGCAAAGACACAAACCAAAAATAGCAAGTTCACAAGCCACATCGAAAATATTCGCTGGCTTGTGTCGAGATTCGAAATTGTTTCAAAGTAACGCGAATTTGGGTTTGCTATTTAGTATTTGAATATATTATAGAGGAACATAAATATAGTTTCTGGGTTTTAAACATTTTGTTGGATTAACCATTTTTAAATACAATGCCTAGAGACTTGAAACTTAAAATATATACTAGGGTATACCTGCTTCAGATATTGTTAATATTTTCGAAATAATTGTATTATTTTAATTAGTATTGAGTAGTATTTATTGAGCTAACTTGTGTAAACTTTTCCGTAGCCTTGTTCTTTACATTTTAAATATTTTTAAAATAATAAAGTAACTTATAATTGTGGAACATGATAATATAATGCAATATACAATACAAATACAATAAAAGTTGGTTGCGAGCTTAGAGATCCTAGTCTACAAAGAGCCCATTGGGATGTACTGATAATCTTGCCAGATAGGTGACGGATTGATTTGAGCTTATTAGAAGCCTTGAGAATCCACATTATGCTACAAAGTTTATTGTATAAGTTATGGTAGGTTTGACAAATTCCAAGCAAGTCATTGGTCTAGATATAATCCGAGGCAACTATGGCTTAGGAGGCCTCTCCTAAGAACGAATCTGATACATACCGACTTTATTTTAGGCCATACTCTAAAAATATGGATGTACTCTTGAATCTGATCGGTGGCTTGATACATGCATTCAGATTATTGCAATGTTAACTGCATCACTCAAAACGGTTCTCCATTTCCACTTCCCTCATATTTTTTATGTATTTTCTTTATTCTCATATTTGAGCATAATATCACGCGCCAATTTCATCTCATCCAGCAAGGCTCCCAGCTGCGCGCACTCAATATTGACAATATGCGTGGTATCTTTAGGTAGTCCATCGACTAATTCCTGCGAGATTTTAAGTTCCAAGGTGGCACAATTTGGGGGCGTTTCCCCAGGCGAGGTAATATTTCGTATGCTTTGCAGCTCATTAACTGAAAGTGCAATGAAAGTTCATTTCAAAGTAATTTCAATTTGGATTTCTAATAACTTACTTCTAAATGCCTTATCTATAAGTTTTTGTCGAATAGCCGTCGCGTATGCTTGCAGGACACGGCACATGGCCGCCGCATGCTCCTTTGGCAAGCCAAGCTGCTGGATTTCCTCCCCAAAGATCCCTTCGGTGCAACTATAACGCGCCGCATTTGTGAGCATGTAGTGAACGCAGGCAACGGCTGTTTTGCCATCATTTGTAACCGCAGAAGTGAGGGATCTGATGGCCGCTTCCTGCATATAGAGTTGTAATGCAATTAAATTCGATTTTAAGCTATAATTAATCACGTACCTCGAACTGTTCGCCGCACACGCGCTTGGCCACCAACTGGGCCAATTGCTCCAAGTTCTCAACGCTCAAGTTGGAGAGAGTGGATATGATTTCAGCTAAAACCCAATCAGGACAATCGCCATCGCCGCAAAAGCGAAATTTCTGCAAATGGTGGGAAATAAAATCGCATTATACGGATAAGAACGAATTGCTGATGGATCAAATTGAATGCTGAATGCACCCTTAGAGAACCACTTGTTTGCCCTTTTTGACGCCTACGCGCTTCACATTCGTCATGTTCCTACTAAATTAAAGAGTGTGGGACACAAGTGGGCTAAACCAGAAGTTCGAGCAAAAAAGAAAAAAAAAGTTTGTAAAGTGTAGCATACTCGTATTTGCATATGATTAATTTCATACGCTTGCCTGCTAATCAGCGAGCAATTTGTACAACTGGCTGACAAGGCTGCCAAAAGGGGTGCGCAATTGCTGGCGGGGCAGTGGGGTAGCGGGACAGTGGAGCAGTGGGATAGTGGGCTGCATGGGCGGTTGACTGCCACAGGCTAATGAGCAGCTTGTCGCATATAAAGGCGACTCGCAGCAGCGCTCAGTTTCAAGTGAACGTCACGTTTATCTATGGGCAGGATTAATAAATTCTCAACGAGGGAGCGACAAAAAAATACAAATGAGCAGCAGTTAGCAGCTTAAAAGAGCACGCCGTAAATTTATGACACTTGTTGCTGGACGAAAAGCCAACCCCCGCACTGTCCACAGATCCAAACAGGCGTATCGCTGCTTATTAGGACTCGCTCTTTAGACGTGTGTAACGGTTTAGAAATGTAAACGACAACGTTTTATAATTATTTTATGAACTTCAAAGTTGCCAGTCGTCAGTGGGTGGCTTCAACTACCTCGCTGCCGGGCGCTATATAAAGCCATTGAAAGCGCCCTTTGAGTGCACAGTTGCTCATTGCTAATCTACGAGTGCGCGCGTTCCCGGTGCCTCTGTGCCGCCCAAGAGTACTCGAACAGGATTTGGAACGTATCATCGACTAACTCCCAACTCCCGAGAATGTTGACCACTTGGCGCTTGCTGTTGCTGCTGGGCATTTTTAGGCAGCTATATGCATTGCCCAGCCACACATCGACCGAACTGGAGTTGAACACCTGCGAGCTACAGCTGGCCAAGTATCGCAAGTTCATCCTTCAGGCCATACTCAGCTTCGAGGATGTCTGCGACGCGTACAACGCCCGACCCGTGACCGCGGATGATGGCCCACTACCCGATACCTGGCTGTTTCGTCAATATGCGCCACCACCAACGTCGCAACGCGGAGAGATTTGGGCCTTCTTCAAGCTGTTAATGGCCCAGTTCAATGATGTGGAGTTCGCCACCATAATACGGGATGCGGTCATCGAGCGCTGTCGCTTGAAGCTTCAGCGGGACGACAAACGCAACTCGGTTGTTTTGGGCAAGAAGCAGAGGTTCCATTCCTGGGGCGGCAAACGATCCCCTGATCAAGCGGCCGCCGGAACGATTCTCACACTGCCCGAGGCAGTGTCTGCCGTAGCGGGCGCAGGCATGGAACACAATTACTATTAATCAGAGAATTGTCATTGCCGGGATTGAGAATGACACAATTATTGTTGCACTTACACACTACTTCGGTCCAGAAATGTATGAAATGTCAATCTATCAATTAACTACGGCACTAGCACTTAATGTTTACCAAAAAAAAACAATAAAAAATGCAGCGAGAGGTTACTTACCATCCTTGTGCAATTGTTTTCTTAAATTTATGACACTTCTTATTAGGAACGCTAAGCATATATCGACCACCACCACAAATCTATCGATAACTATATTTGTTATTCACTTGCATGCCGAGATTTTTTCGTGTCGATATATCGGTTAACGATGAGGCGCACTGTTTTAAATATCGTTGTAATTTGAATTCAAATTATTCAGAAATAAATAAAATATCACATTTTGCTCAAGCCCAAAATCTA
Organism: Drosophila nigromelanica; assembly: GCA_004149465.1. NCBI lineage: Eukaryota > Metazoa > Arthropoda > Insecta > Diptera > Drosophilidae > Drosophila > Drosophila nigromelanica. The sequence continues at coordinate 51,009 of SCDS01000147.1, read as the reverse complement.
CATTTACTAACTAATGATTTTTCACAACAAATTAAAACTAAGAAATTTTAAATATGCATACGTATGTTTATCTAACAACAATCACAACACTTGCAATTTAGCAATTTGTTTTAGTTCATAAGTTACTTTAAAATGAAAGACAATTTTTGGGCAACAATTCAGAATTTTGTTTTATTGTATTACAATTAGGATATTTTTATTCTATCTGCTTTTTTACGTGAAAGCTGTATCTGCAACAAATACATTGACTTTTTAACCTTGGTTAGGGCTTGTATATACATATAAATGTACACGCCCATATATTTATAATCGCTTTTTATTGCAAAGCGCCTAATCTAAAAATGATTATCAATTATATACAGTTTTGGAGCAATGTTGCAGCTGCCTTCTAACACAAGCCTTTCCCTCAAAGACAGATCCCTAAACGCATTGAAGGTGGATTGGTCTAATCTATAAACGTCGTCTATAAATATATTTATAAATATTTAAATACTAGAATACGAGCTGCAAGCTGTCACTCACATTACATGTGCATTAAGTTATCTCATCTCGGTTCTGAGGTTCAGTTCAAGCCTTTGGCTCGGGGAACACGCTCAAAACAAATGTTTGCTAATCGCGCTTGTGCCACGCCACAAATCTGAATTTAAAAAATCATTAAACCAGTTGATAATCGTGAAACAAATCAAAAATAGTCATTTAAAACGTATGCAGTTTTTATTCTGCCTTTTTGCTGACGGCGCGGCGCAACTGTCAAAATGGGCGCCGCCAAACAAGGCGGCCGTGAAGGCTTTGGGCTTACTCGGGCATATCAGTCTAAAACAGCTGATTACGGTTTGATTTGGTTGATAAGATTGATTAGGTGGGCGGGTTTTGCACAGCCATTGCCAATATAAATTGCCTATTTTCATTATATAAACATTCTAAAAATAATGCGGATTTGAATAGCGCGGCTATAAAAATAGCGATTGATCCCTTGAGGGTTTAAAGCGCATAAACTGAAACGATCTAATGGCGGAACTAAGTCGCAGGCTAATCAGAGCTGGTAATCAGGTCGTTTGCATTCGTAGTGCAGCACCCGGACCCACTTCTAGCTGCATGACACCTCCACATCCCCCGAAAACCCCCAAGTCAGGTCAAGACCCGGCCAGAGGCTATCTGCCACTCATTTGGCAAATATATGCAGGCAAGACCTAAATGTTATAACGCGCCATAATTCAGATAACCCAAAACTGTAATAAAAGCCATCAGCTATCAGCATTATTTTTGGAAACAATAATAAATAAATTATGAATAATAATACTAAATACTAATTTGCGTTGGGTCCATTCGAAAATATTCTATGATCCGTATTTAAACGGTTCAAATCAATAATATAGTATTGAATTAATATGTATATGCACTTTTTTTTGGTTTTGATGGTGTTAAATGTGGAATTTTATTTCAAACTAATTGTACCAGTTATTTGTCCAAAATCATGCCGCCAATCTACATACCGAATTTATAATTTATATTATCAAGATTTGAATCAGATTAGTTGTGGGCTGGGCTTAGTTTCAGGTCTACTCGAATATGAATTCGTTAATAAATTAAAAAATAATATTCTACAGTTAATGCGCTTTTAACAAAGTGCATCGGCTTGCATCTATTATACTCATATTCACATAAATAACAAAAAGGCTTGACAACAAAAAAGAAAGCCGACTGAGATTTTAACATATAAGAGAAAACGGAAAAAATATTTTGGGAGCCGAAAATTTTTAATAATACAAGGCTGGTAGGGCTAGGTTTTCTATATGATATAATAATATCAAACGGAGGTAACATTTGTCGCCACAGGTCTCACCTAACACATTACCTATGGATATCATTCCTTAATATCGATGTTAACAATTAACAAAACTATAACTATAACTATATCAAATTTAGAAATTGAAATGTATAAAAATAAAATTCAAGTAAATTAGAAAAATTTTAAAACGTATTTTTTAATATGTAGAAGTTTTAAAATGTATCCAAACTGATAAAAACAACAAAAGTTGCAGCATTCTTGACTAATGCATGACATATATCACATATTAATTATTAACTACTATGAAAAACAATATTATTAAAAAGGGGATCGTAAATAAATTTATTTCAAGCTTTTTGTATACATCTTGATACTATATATAATATGTCTTTCTTAATGCTTATCGCACATCTCTCTGCACCTTTCAATCCCCAAAACCTTGGTCGTCACACAAGAAATAAAAAACTAGGGCAACATGTACATTCAACAGCTGATAACAAGTTCCATAACGGCTGATTAAACATAGTCCAAAAAAAGTAAGAATAATAAATATACAAAAAAAAAAAGAAGAAATAATAAACGGCAACAACAAGAAATCACGTTTAAATTTAGTCATTGAACTTAACATTGGAAGAGGAAGAGTCCGAATAGCCAATGATAAAGCATATTCATAGTTCGCCGCTATTCGCGAGTCGCGCGACTTGCCAGCAACAACAAACGCCTTCACATAAACAGATCCCACGGAGCATTGCTATGATCGAACTAAAAGCTCGATTAGCGCACGATTAGACACAATAATGGAACCAAGAGCTCATATACTGGTATATACTGGTAACTAGCCAAAATATGCCCAAGCATGCAAAAAGCTTAATTGAAACCCGCTTTTCTCAGTTAAAGCTCTTACCTCATTTTGCGCATGCATTTGAATTTATATTTTGTTACATTTTAAGCAGTAAGTAAGTATAGGTTTCTTTCGACAATCTGTAACAAAACACGTGGAGTAAGAATGCACCATTAGTGGCTACTCCTACTACCATTTCCATTATATTTGTTGCCGTCAGCCACAGGCATTATGCCTGTTTCATTGACGTCACTAAAAATCATTACAATATTTTACACTTATTTATAACAGCTGGCTTCGAAGTCGGCTTGCAGATAAGAGCGCTAACCCTTAACTTATTATACTGCGCACATAAACTCCTACACGACCCTAAGCTGGAAAAACATTTATATACATATATATATATATATATTTAAGCCGGAGTATACTATAATTATGTGTATTTACCCGGCATTGCGCGGCTCAGTCGATCTGTACGATCCTATTAAATTGATATATACGTATTTCAAATCTGATTTGATTCACTCTATTTCAAAATAAAAGTTATGTGCAATAAAATATTATGTACAAAATAATGCACAAATAATTGTTAATAAACATATGAATTGGGGAAAATTTTGCCAAGAATTTTATATGGAAAATTCCTATGCATATAAATTCGTTGCTGTGGCGTTTTTCTTCTCATTTTGTTTTTAATGACAGCGAAAACTGATTGTAAATATAAAAAATTTGCATTCGTATCGGTAGTTATTTATAAATGACTTTATGTGGACGGCAATAATCAGCCTTTATGTGCCCTGATAAGCCAAAAGGTGACCCAGTTGAGACTAATTGCCAGGCACAGGAGAGAGGTAATGGCTAATGTGGGAAGTTCCAAGTATGCATACCCTATGATTTCGCTGGTTAAAAAAACGCGATGAAAACCACGTTAACAAAGTTGTACAAACTGATGATCAGCATAATGTCATATCATTTCGCATCGTTTCGCATTACCCCGCCATGGAAAAGAAAACAATCCTCCAGACGCGATGCCGTTGCTTTTATCCAAACAAACAAAACCATTTGCAAGGCAAGCAAATAGCTGAAATAAACAAACTAAATGCAGTCTTCAGCTAAGTTATTGCCAGACCATTTACTAATGGAGCTCAGTGACCCGAAAACGTTTGCTCTCAAATAGTGTTTTATTGGCTGCTTCAAAAAAGTACAAATCAAAGTTTTAAGTAACCTTCTATGGAAGGTTAATTAAATTCAATTTGCGTGTAAAAACTCAAATTAAACGAAAATTGACAAATTGTGTCGCGCATTTCTACGTGTATATTCATGTATATACATATATATATTTACCTGCCGACACGCTTTGAAAAATGTTTACCCGACTGACGCATTAGCCAGTTTGTAAATTATCTACGAGCTTCTAGCTGCATTCGCCAGATGCATGTGCCAACAGATACGTTTCTATCTATGTATCTGTGAGGTGCAATGCACGGATTTACCATTGAATGCAATGCTCGAACATGTTTTATGTTGCCTCGTTCGCTTTTATGTCTATGTCCCACAAACCGGAACCGGAATGAAAATCCCAACTGATGCTGTTAAGTTTTTTTATTTTTTTTAATTTGTGGCAACTAACCTCCCGGTCCTCTTTTGTACCCAGTTTCGAAGAAAGGCGGAATTACTTTTGGTCTATTACGTATTTTTAGTTAAGTTTTCGTTTCATTTTTATAGAGCAAGTTGCCAATTTTCTTTTTCTTTTTATTTCTTTTTTAAATTTAAATTGGCAAAAGTGTTTATAACTTAAAGATTTCGTATGTGTAGGTACATATATAATTTCTTTTAAATTTGCAATCATTATAAAAATTGAAATTATTATTTCCAATTTCAATTTTCATTTTAATATTTTAACATATTATAAGCATATAGTATATTATAGCGTAAATGGGTTGCAATTACCTTATGCTTATGTTTTTATTTTATTGATCTTTGAATTTATTTAATTTTTGTGAACATTTGCTTATCGGTGGTCATTTTAATGCAATTAAAAAGCCTAAATATTATGATAAACTTAATAAAAAATAGACTAAATAAAAGCAGTTGAACCAGTTAAATTTGTATTTTATTTATACTTTTTGGCTTGGATTACAATTTAAACTTCTGGCAACTACCCGCAGGTGTTGAAATCCGTGGAACAGATGTGCGTTAAAAATTTTGAGTATAAAAAAATGTGTGAACAAAATTGGTTAATGGTGTCAACAAAAAAATAATGCAATGTGAATATCTGGCAAGCTGTTTGATACTTGAAAATATTATCTCAGCAAACAAAGATCTCGCACTCAATTTGCGACTCGCCACTATCAATAGCTAAGCTAACATCTAACAGACGGGTAGACAAATATATCTGGCGTCTGGTCTCGTCTGCTTCGCAGTAGACTATAATTAGAGCCTCATACCCAAAAACCAAACACCAAAAAAAAAGAAGAAAAAATCATAGTTTGGGTTTATTGATAAGGCGTCGAACTGATTGCTTGATTAACATGGATTGTATGAGGGTTGTCGATGTTTTGTTTTTGAGGTCTCGGCTCGGTTACATGTGCACCCATGTACGTAGTTCTGCGCGGAGTCGTCCGCTTATCAGTAGACACAATGGGCCATATCATAATTGCAGGCAGACGTCGCGTCGCGCTGATGTCAATGAAACAGTTTTGTCAGCTTTTCAAACTACTCCGATGTCCACTAATGCGTTACTCTCTCGATCGAGGGTGTCGAGCACAAGTGAAAAACGTGATCAGCTCGTGTTCGCGGCTTCAGTCAAACCACAAACAAGGCCTGGGTCTTTAAATAGACGTAGACCCGCGTCGATCGTTCCTATATTTGCATAATAAAGCGCATAATTAAGTTTCGAACGAGAGACTGCAATGGAAAATTACGCGGCAAAATTACGCGATGCAAAAATAATACACACATTAATCGATCATCTAAGCGCCTATTCCATTGACCCTCGCACAAACTATAACAGATTTTTAAACGATAATGCATTACGGTTATACAAGTGATAATAAACTTGTACAATTTAGACTGTGGTGGGGCAAAACATTTTGTTGTAGTTGAATTATTCGGTGTGTTTCCGTTTGGTTTGCATAGCCAAATGTATTTAATTCGACGCCAGATCAGTTGCCAAATAAATGATCACGCCTTGATCAGGTGCTCTAGGTCAGTTACGGCATGCTTGTCGTCCGCCAAAAATAAACGCTGCTATATTTATGAATTTCGTATTTAGTTTATGCTGCGCAGTTTATCAGCTGCCCCTGGTCCCAGCCCCAACCTCTGCCCGAGCCCCTGCCCCTGCCCCTTCCCTTGTTCCCCTCCTGCGGCGACTGCCTCTATCGGAGCATCATGCATTGATAAGCATTCAGTCGCACGCTTCGCTTCTAAATTTAAACTTTCGGGCGGGCTTATGTATACTACTTATATATGTATATATTATATGTTATTAAATATGGTCTCTTATAGCTAATTAGCTACAAATTGTGGGTACGCCTTTATTTTTACAAATATATAGAGTGCATGATCACTGATAATCTTTTTACTTTTGGCGCCGTTGATGTTGCTGATATTAGCAGCTTTACTGATTTCATCAGATTGTTGTTGCTATTGCCGCAGCTCGGCATTTCAGGTCCAGACCCTGTTCCAGACGACGTGGTTTTCCAGTACGCCAAAGTCGGAAGCAAAACGTGGCCATTTATTCACCAGAAGAAATGTGTGTTAACATTAGTTATTAGATGAAATTCACGCAGCCAGCGAATGATACATTTTTGTAAAATTATACAATATCAATATCAAAGGTTTTCCATGTGAGAGAATGGTGCATGTGCGAGTTCTACGAATAACCCATTTATAGTCTTCAGTCGATCAAAGATTCATATTTTTATAATCAAATTTCATGAGTTTGAAAAAATACTGAATTTATTATCATCGGATTACCATATCATACTTATAGCTGGCAATGGGCAGGCAGTCTTTGTATTTACAGATAGCTAAGTTAAGATAGTGGGAGAGATAGAGAGAGAGAGAGAGCAATTAAAACAAGAAAGAACATTGCAGTCGAGTGTAAATATTAAGTATTGTTATTTGGCAAAAATATTGATTTTTGTAATTTGTTTAGGCGGAAATGGGCGTGTCCGAAATTTATTAGTCATTAGAGGAAACTGCCAGTCAAATTTTGTGACTCTAAAATTCTGGAACATATGGATTTTCGGTTTACCCTCCCCCACAATACGCTCCAGTGTGCGATTTTCAGATGAGGTAATCAGTTGACATATATAGGAATCTATATGTATACATACATATATATATTTGGACGAACGGGCTATATACTCTTTTCCAACTCATGAACGTGTATAAAAATATTAATTAAAATAGAAACAAATTTCCTAAATTGTTTGCTTGTTGATAACTATATCCTATACTTTAAATAATTACGACAACTTTTCACTTGACTAACAATTAAAGTGCTCAAACTTGTTTTAAGCCACAGTCACTGGCCAAAATACTATAGCATTGGATCTTCTCCAAGGCAAGCCGCAATCAGGCCAAAAATGGAAAGTCGTCCGTTAAATAATGCATAACATCCGCTGCACAGTTGAGAGATTTTTTCGACGTATAAAAAGTGTAAGAGAAATAGACAGACAGCTGGCTACAAAATATAATTATAATTATTTTAGTACAATTTCTGCAGCATTTCAAGTGCAATCCATAATCGGGCCACAGACTGAGAATAGCGGATGCCACATGGCCAACGCTTCAAAGGGCAGTGCACCAAGGCGGCATCGCCATCGAAAGGGGGCAGAAAGGAAGGAAGATCTCCCTGAGCAAGAGCCTATGTGAGTCTTGTATACTATGGATATGTACATATGTATGTATGTAGGTACATAGACTCAACTATAGTATCTGGACGAATGCTGATGAAGTGGCCGGCAAAAATGCAACAAGCTCCACTCCAGAAATGATGCGGCGTTAAACCGGCTCTTGGCCAAGGCAATCGGGTGGTGTTGCGGGGGGAGAGACTAGGTGAACAAGTGCCGGCCGGCCGGCAGATCTGCGAAGCGCACTCTGTAACCCGCCTGCTGATACAGTGGACCCCAAAAGTAAACACGTTACTTGGACTTGGAGCAGCGTTTGTGTAGCGTGTGCGTGTCGCAGCTACCCAAGTGCCACCCAATGAAAGTGGCACAGTGGTTACAGATCAATCGAAACACTTGAACCAACATCTCGTTAAGCACTTCACACAAAAAATGCATTATCATTTGATGCTTCGGAGATCACGCATTGTGAGAGCATTTCACGACTACCTAAGGCCCGACTAGAGACCTAGGCGGCCATAAGTGAATGTCAACGAGTCACGCACGCCACAAACCAGATACACACACACACACACACACACACACGCATACACACACACACACACACACACATAGAAATGCACACTTTCTATGCACCACGACGAGAAATATGTTCGGTCCCCGACAATGCGTGGCGGAAAACGTCGACAATTTTACAGAATTGTCTTTGAGATGATGTGGGTACTGCACATGGAAACGATCGTAAGTGACTTGATGTGGGATTTTTCAAATAAGCCCTGCATAAATCCAAACAATAAGTTGAATTTAGGACACACGCATGAAACTATTATTTTTGTTCGGATAAAATCACAAAGTCCACAAATAAATACGCTTAAAATGAATTAAATCCAAACTTTTCCGAATTTAATTTTGTACTTCAAAAACAATTTTAATGCAAGAATTAAAAGATTATTATAGCAATGACTATTTTCACTGTTTTCAATAAATATGTTTCAAACAGGCAAAAATGATTCAGATTCGATGTGTTGAATATAATTTATTTTAATCTCAAAAAAATTTACATCTTAAAAGCATTTCTCTACTATCAAACGCTTGTCATGCCTCCAGCGCAATCGATATGCCTGAACGTAGTGCATGAGAAAGTCGATGAAAAAACGAGATTACTTTGGTATCTAACGACAACTTTTACACAATTCCCCTCCCCTTAATTGATTTAGAGCCGTCAACTCGACTGGAGACAACGTGAAACAGACATAAATTGCATAAAGAAAAGCGTAGGCTTTAAAGGTGCCCAGGTCTCCGATTGCAGCTACGTAAGTACATATATTTATATATTCCCCACAGTGCATGAAGAAAAATCCACTCGAAAGACTCGAACCAAAAAAAAAACGTCAGCAATTGGTGGACACTCAAACGAATGAGTGGGTACTCGTTTGGTGAGTTTTTTTTCTCGATGTGGGAAAGGATGAAAGATTTAAGCAAATAAGAATGATAAGATAAATGTTTAGCATAAAACAGCAGCTGGTTTTGGTCATACAGATCACCATGGAAAGTTGTTTGGCATAACAGAAATAAAAACATATGCATGTTTTTACGAATATTCGCATTTATTATTAAAACAAATGCCGAAAACAAGCGCACGAGCTAATGATCGTACGCTGATCATGTCCATTCAGCCTGACACATGAAATGACTTTGTCTCGGAGTCGGCGCCTAAAACTAACAAACATACAAGCTAAACTAAATGAACTAAACAAAACTGAACTGAACAAACTGAACGCCAACAACAACAACTAATAGTGCACTATCGTTAAAATGCAACAGCGCCAAGCGAGCTGCGGGCAGAGCCCAGTAGAGCGCGTGAGAGAGCGAGTTGGTGAGAGAGCACAAGTGCCTTCTAGAGCATACGACGATCGTTGTGTGACGACGCGACGCTCTCCGAGATAGTGCGGACTGCGGTGCCTGTGTGCCAGTCTTGACGGTGAGTTGCCCTAACAACATCAGTTTATTCGTCTCTGAATCGTCGAGGCGTACGGTACTGACAGCCGGACAGCAACAGGCAAAAACAAAACGCGATGCGGTCCTAATTATTCGTGTCGTTTAAACTATAAATAACTAAAAATAACATCAAATTACATGTAATCAAAAAACGCGCGAATTTATATTTGTAACAAAAATAAAGGGAAATACGAAAATAAATCAATAATTTAAAATAATTATTTATTTGTTATAGTCGCTCGTCGTTTTGTTTTGTGCGGTGCTGCTAAAAAAAAAAAAAAAGAAGAAAAGAAAAGTGTGTGTTTGTGTTTTAAATTTCAAATTTTCAACATAAATTAAAAATTTGTACAAAGCAAAATTTCATTGTCTGACGCGCGTTACGAGGCCCACGAACAGCGCGCGTGAATCACATATGAAAAAAGTCTCCAAGAAAGTTTGGCAAAAGAAGTAAAGTGATACCAGTAAAGTTCCTTAATACACGGAGAGAGAAAGATAGAAAAGGAAAGGAAACGAAGGGAGACCTAAGAAAGCAAACAACAAAGTTACACATCAACCAACGGTTAGTTTCGTTACAAAAGCAATTGGGCAGCTCAAATAAATATAAACAAAATGTATATTGTATAAATTATATTGTTCAATTACAATCTATAATTCGAACCAATTTATAAATATTTGTATTCGAGCATTTTGTTTATATGTTATTCTAATTAAAATTCTTTATACGCTTTACGCATCGTTATTTAAAAACAATTTCGCTCACTTTATCAATTCGTTTCTAATTTTCCAGGCCCTGCTGCTTATAACAACAGCAACATCAATAATAGTTCCTTGTTCAACCCCTATAGAGAGAAAGCAATCTATAAAATGATTTCACACAGTCCACCCATATTCAGTCACAGTCCACCCGTTAGCTTCTTAGCGGACTACATGAGCGGACATCAGCGTCAATCATTGAAGTAAGTTGGAAAATAATTCTTAAGATTATATCCCCGAACTGGAGGCAGTGAACCAGTTCAACACTAATTGAATTCAATTGAATACACGGGTTTCGGCAACGAATCAAAATTTATTCACTTTTATTTATGATTATTAATTTTTTTTTTCGTTCGGCAAGTTACTTTTATTTGTTACATATAAAAAGATTTTGCCTTAGCTCCGGAAGGTTTGATAAATTGAAAACGATAACTTTCTTCAACCTTGTGTCACGTCTAAACCTATTAAATTAAAAAAAAAATGTATGGAATTTCTCTTATCATTAGATTAGCACAGAGTATTTTCTGATATACCCTGAACAGCTTCGTACGTGTTTTGGTAATAAAAAAAATAAAAACCAAGTTTATGCTCTTTAAAAACTGCTGATTAAGCTATAAATAGTTATCAGCTATATATTTAAAAGAAAATTTCAATTCCGTTCAATATCACAATAGATAAAATGTATTGTCCAACATGACACCAAACATTTTCAAAAAAAAAACAACAAAAGCATAGAACCAAAATTTTTGTACTGCAAATCCATTTTCAATATGAAATATTTTTTAATTTTTGAGGCGATGACAGTGAAATCATATTTTACTCTTCAATTCCGACAGTTCAAAGTCAATTCACTTAAGTTATTACAAAACACACGTCGAATGTAGGTTTCAAAAATTCCATGCCAGCAATAAACGCGATTGCAATAAATTTTTGTGTAAATATCCATGTTTGCTTGTCAGCTCTGACAGGTAGATTGTATGGATAAATATTGATATTTCATTTTTACAATACTGTGAAATGCGACTAAGGACATACTAGCTACAGAAATAATTCTGTATTCTTATGTCATATTCTATTGCGAAAGCAAGTTTCGCTTAAGGGATTCCACTGAGTAGAGGGAAGTAAGTTCACGTGTACGCATATTTGCACAGTCTCGTAGCACGTACTAAAAATATGTTCAGGTTGCTCTGGTTGACAACAAAATCAAGATCAAGGCAATGAAACGATCAAAACAATCTTTAGCATAGATCTTCCGAGCACGAGTACAAAAAGTGACAAATTTGCGCGTGGCGCTTGAAAAATGAGACAAATTTTTGTCGGCAATATTAAAAAAATTATTAAACGATGGGTCTCTGAGTCTGCCTGAGGTCTCTTCACGAAATTGATTTCAATCAGGCTTGATCATATTTGAGCACTTTATTTGCTTCACAGCTCTTTAGCTTATCAATCAGTTTTGTTTGCTTTTTTTCGCTATAAAATAAATATATATAAATCATAAACGAAAAAGACCAAATGCAAGCTAAAAATAAAATATGCATAAAATAATAAATAAATGTATTTAAATGAATCGAGATAGAAAAACAAAAATCAACACAAAAACACAATTTTAGGGCTTACATATAGTTTAATAATATTAAATTAACATAAAACAACTCAGTTGTTATTTAAAATAATTAAGGCTTCTTTTATTTTATGTTTATTAATGCATAATCGGGTTTCTAAAGTAATTTGGTTGCTTGTAAAAACAATTCACTGTAATTTCATGTAATTTTAAAGCTACTGAAAGTTTAGCAAACGAATGTTAAAATAACCACATGTGATAATAAGTATTTCAATTAGCAATCAGCGACATTATTTTCCGTAACCTTTTGCATTAGCCTAATAAATGTTCGCCTTATCAGACGTTGAAATTAAAGTTTTCCTATGTCTAGCCAAAACAAAAATGTTGATATGAATCAGCAAAACTAAAAGGCAAACAGCTGTTTTCTGTCAAACAGTCTTCCCAAAAAAGAATTGATGATGACTCAAGAGTTAGGAACCCATGCAAACTGTGAATTTAGAAATGCAAACACATGAGTACTACTAAAATTAAGTGCGGAGATCGTGTGTAATAGATTCAACTTATCGCTTATCAATGACAGAAGCCTGGCGCTATGTCTTTATAGATAGTATAGTATACACAAGTATACTATAGACATCGAACAATGCCATGCTAAGTACATGCTCACTGAAATAAAAGACTAAGCCAGAATAAAGACAACCTTATCAGGCTTATAAAAAGAAAGTAAACGTGAGCGCCGCGTGGCTTCAGAGCCGCGTACTCGTACGATTGATTTTATAATACGAAGATCACTTTAGCACATTATATATATACATATACATACTCATGTCTGATTATTAATCTTTGCAGTTACAATGACGAACCCAACAGCATAGCCTCGCGCTATTGCCGTCCTCAAGCGGCAACTCTGGCCTCCAAAGCCATGGTCAACAATGCATCCAATGCTGCCCAGGGCCAGCAGCTGCCCACCAAGACAGGTGGCACGCCCCTTGGCGTTGGCAGCCGCTCCGGACGCAGCTATTTGGAGCGCATGGTCTCGGCTCCATTGCTCAACGTACAGCCCAAATCGTGCCTCAGCCGCAAATCCTGCCTGCACAAAAGCAACCAAAGTTCCAGCAACAGCCCCACGGATGTTGCACCCACGGAGAATGACGATATCTTAGACAGCAGCGATGTCGACGGAATTACTCACTGCGAGCAAAGGTAAGATGAATGGGAGCTTGCGTAAGGGTAATCCGAGTAGTTTGATCGCTGGCAACCGCAATCCATTTGACGTCAGCCTTAGAAGGCGATGGCGCCGTCGACTTTAAGTCACCACAAATTGAACTATATTGTAGTTGATTGGATTTGAGGTGTGGAATTAATTAAAAGTGAAATCCAATAATGTAATTAAAAGGCAAACAGACAGCTAAAATGAAGAAGCTGATTGCGATTTTTAGGAGCAGCAAAATTTGAAAATAAACTTTCGCCAATCCGTTTAAACCAAATTTGGCCAGAAATCAAGAAATAGAAAAAGAGAACACAACCAAATCAAAATATTTCCTTTGGCAGTCGGAAAAACTTTGTAGACGTCACAGCGAGCACATGTCATTGGGATAAAAGTAAATCCCTATGTATGTGCATATATAGTAAAAAAAAACGCATGTTTTATACACAAATAATATAAAACATGTACTCGATATATCCGGTAATGAAATATGATCAAACATGCTAATCTTAATTTAAATATTTAAGAGCGCCGAACATGTGTGCAAATGTGTCGCAAAATATTATCTAAAAGTATATACATATATATTAATATATATTAAGGAAAGATACTAGAAGCCAAGTAAATTAACTCTTTAGCACAAAGCAAATAGAATTCGTTGTCAAAAACACGTTATGAACTTATAATCTTAAAACATTGTTCAATGTCGGAGAATTAAAAATGCTATTATTTCTCGAAAGTTATCACTCGAAATATTTTTTAGTCTTGTATAGAAAATTCAATTACTTAATTTCTTGTTTTCCACTGCACTGAAATTTGACATTTTGAAAAGTGCCTAAAAATACGAAATGGAAAATGCAGCCCCAAGAAACAACAGACGTCAATTCGGGTGTACATTGAGAAGATACTATTTTTGGTTAGGCCATGTCTAGACGGAGCTTGCCACCAGTTGATATCAGCTAAAGGCTATGGCGACATAGATATACAACTCACACACACACACATACGCACTATCAATGTAAACCAGAACACACACACACACACATGTTATACAAGCATTGTTTGGTTAGTTGATGTTAATGTTTGCACCTGCGGTTGTGTATTGCATCAATACTATTCGATAGACATATTTAATAATTTAGCAATTATTTGGTAGCTGCTAAAAAATGTACAAATAATATGTTCTTTTTAGATAGAGAAAGCATACAGTATTCAGTATTCAATATTTGGTTAAAAAGTAATACACACAGCAATTATGCTCCCATCAATCACAATCGAGCTTCCCCACGAGTAGTATATGTCACCCCATAAAAACCAGACAAGATCCGAGACAGCTACCAGGTCACGCCAAGGCCACCAAATAGACTACAGAATTTTCTAACTAATGCGTGATAATTGCCTTGCTTCGGGTTTTTCGTGTATAAAACAAAATATATACATATATTTCAAAAATTAAAGCCAAATCGACCTACTGTACAAAGTAATATATTCGTTTATATGAATGTAATATGTAGATTCTCGCATTATGTATATACCATATAGATAGATTGAACTGTGCATGCACTCATCACATGTAGAGATATGTTGAAAATCTGTAAAAATTTCAAAATGATGGCGCACTGAAAAATGAAATGTGTAAATGTGTTTTAAAGGCTTGTCACAAGTTGTAACACATTGGTACTGGGGAAAATTTATGAACTCACATATATGTACATATATCATCTCAGTTCGACTAATTATACGCGTTCGCTGAAGACGCCCACGCATAAATAAATTATATGTGGGGGGGGGCAAACTAATTCTGCGTGCTCTCAGCAGACTTTGTATTATCTGAGAAAGTGATATACGTCAGGAGAGTATAAAGACGGAACCACCTTGTCATCATTATTAAGTCATAAATGACAAGGCTGCATGTAAAGGTCACTCGGCTGACCATCATGTGGCTAAATATTTAACAAGGTCAGGGCGTATTTGTAGAATGGACACAAGGGTTGTTGACTTTTACAATTCGGTTGTAAATCTAACTATAGAACAAAAAGACTATAAAGACAAGAGAAATTCCTTGATAATCGGATTATAGCTACATACAAACATACATACATATATATGTATATTACAGCTTTTCACTTGGTTGCGACCACAAGTTTTGTAAGTGCTTTTGTAATCCCTTTTGGGAACGTGTTTCTTTCTCAGTGATATGTGAATTGCATATTGAATACTCTTAAGTTATGGCCCTGTTAATTTTTGGTGTCTTGTTGTAAACCGGACCCATACGAATAATGAATTTTTTTTGGTTAATGCATATAAATGAGTGCAGTCAAGAAATAAAAACAATAAAAATCATAAAATAAGAAAGATAACTCGTTTGGATGCATCCACAAGCCGAGCTGGCCTATTAAAGTCCCATGCTGGAACAGCCCACAAATGTTTGGAAAACCTGAAAAACTATTTAAATTTTTTGTCGGCAACAACTTTATAGCCACAAATGTAGTTTAACAGTTGACACAAGCGGCAAGATTCGAGCGCAGGAAAGCGCGTTCCAAGCGAGACCTGCTCTGGGGTTCGCACATGAGAAGCGATCGAACGAACGATCGCCCGATCGTCGAGTGAACGAAAACGAAATAAAAACCTGCTGAAGAAAATGCAGCGGCGATTACACGCCTTCAACGCGTGATCAGATCGACAGCGACCGTAGCCAGTTCGCCCAGCCGGCTGTTTGATATTGGCGTCAGACTAATAAACTCAGCCAACTTAGCCAATAGCCACAATTGTTGACCACGTTTATTGTAGAGAGTACACACACATATATATGTATATACATATATAGAATTGCTCATACATTTCTATTGCTTTCTGTGTTTGCTATTTGTTTGAATTCATTAAATGAACAAATAATTGTTTCTCACCTTATTATGAGAAATGTGTTGCTCACAGTAGATTGCTTAATCCATTAAATTCTGTGAGGTCTATTGGCAAGTAGTGCTTTTATTATTTTTATGACGATAAAACGAGCCCCTAACAAATTGCCTGCATACATTTTAATCTTATCATTTTTATAGACATGCAGTTCAGTTTATGTGGTATAGACAAAAGATTATATAATGAATTATTGGTTGGGTCTTTTGTTTTAAGAATGTGCTATAATATATACCTTTTCTATATATTATTTCTAAATAATTTAGTAAACAGCTTTAAACCTATATTATAAGCTTAGGTATTTCATGTCACACCATCTGAAAATGGGCGTGTTTTATTTACACCCAAATATCGTGGGTGGATTTAGTCAATACGAAAAATATATTCTTGTTTAATAGTCCCTCTCCCGACTCAAATTTTTGAACGTATATTATTTTTTTTGCCTGAAAAGAAAATGGTTCGTGGAGCCCAAAATAGAACAAAATATACAACAATATTTTAACACGGTGCTAGGGTGTATGCGCCCCCGAAACTGTGACGCAAAAAAAAAAAGAATATCCAAGAAATGTGTATATGTAAAAAAGAAGGGAAAGAAAAAGAATACAAATAAACTTAATAGTCCTCAACAAAGTTCTCTCTGTACACAGAGACAGTCGCAAAAAATAAAGACAAATCGCATTTGGTAAAAATATCAAATGTTTAAATGCCAATTTACTGGCAATGTGTGGTGACAGCTTCCGATTAGTGCAATTTTCTGGCAAGGCAGATCAAAATGTACCCAAATGTTGTTAACGATTTCTCAGCTGACTTTTTAGCTATTTGTTATTGTCAAATTTAAACATCGATTTGCCCAAAATAGAACAAATGCAAAATGCAACGACGCAGATTTAATATGGAATGCAAACAAAACCATAAACTTAAAGCATAAATATAAAAATCCAAAATGATACTTGACTTAATGACCATTGAAAACAATTTTACGGATGGGGGGGTCCAAGGCACCACAACTGATAAGGCCAGGTTCAAGGCCTATTCTACAGTCTATCTTTTTATTATTTGAAACATTAAGTACAATACAAGCCTTATCTATTTCGATTTTAAAGAAATCTATTCTCTTGTTTTTCTCTTTGCAGTCGCTTGCCCAAGAAGCATGTGATCTTTGCAGATGACGAGGGTCTATCGCTAACGGAAGTGAGGGTCATGTCCGAACCCTCAAATGTGCCGCCCTACTGGAGCATGAAATTTTTGGAACAAATCACTCAAGGGCTCGTCAGTCCGCATCCGCCAGATCAGTGGACGGTGGACTTCAAACAGCCAGCATCCGATTATTTGACATTTAGGTAAGATACAATATAATACAATATCTATCCCAAGATAAATCTAACATAAATAATATTTCGTTAACTAGACACAAGATCGAACGCGACTTTGTTTCGCTGGAGAATGTCATTGTCAAGGATGAGGAATCGATTGTGGTGGGCACCATTAAGGTTAGAAATATCGATTTCACAAAGGAGGTGATTGTGCGCGTCACCTGGGACGACTGGAAGAGCCAGCAGGACATATTTTGTACATATGCCAGGGCCTATGGTCCTGCAACCTGTGCACACGTTGTCTTCGATACATTCTCATTTAAGATCACGCTTCCACCATCATCCAAGCGACTGGAATTCTGCATTTGCTATCGTACAAATGATCAAGAATTTTGGGACAATAATGATGTAAGTCTTAACAATCAAATATTGAAAAGCTTAGTTATATAACAAGGACATTATTTACAGGGCAAAAACTACACCATCAGCAAACGTTCGCCATTTTACTACAATGCCCTGTCGCCCTATGATAAGGGTCAGATCCGCAACTCCAGTCAGCAAATGCGATCCACTTTAACCGATGCACTTGCCAAAGCTCAACAGAATAGCTTGACCCGGGAGCCCAATACGCCATATTGGTAGAAGAAGTTTCAGCTAACCATATAGCTAAAACAGGTCTGTGCCTGGACAGTCGGAGCAATTGGGAGCAACCGACGTTTTCCGACTGTGGACTTTCATGTGGAATTGATTTCCATCTGAACTAAACAGCAACCCACCCCAAAATTGGCTCTAAGGAATACAAAAATTATGCAGTACATTTTTATAGGGGGAAAACTCATAATTTTACCGTAGCGTCGCGTTCGACAAAACGGACACAATTTTTTGAAGCCAGAATTTGGTACAAATCGAAAGGTGCCATTGACTTGAGGTTTTCTCTACGTACAATCAAACAGAAACTACTTTAAATTCTAAGCAAAATTGAGTTTTATAAAAACCAGCTCATTTGAATTTTAAGCTCATATCCTTAAACACATGTGCATATCTCTTAACTGTTTTGTAGTCTGCTTGATTGCGTAATGATATCAACATCAATTTTTTAATATTGTGTATTTTATGCATAACTCTTAACTGTTTTGTAGTATGTTTGATTGCGTAATGATATCAACATCAATTTTTTATTATCGTGTATTTTATGTTTGCCTGTATGCCTGTGTGATTGTCTACTATATAACTGATATTAGATTAAAAACAAAACAACACAAGTAAAAATAAATAATAAAAAAAACCTAAAAAAAAAAAAAACAAAACAAAATTTACAAACGAACGCGTGAGTTATCCTAGCAAACCATTGTTTCGAAATTTTTTCTATCTGCAAATTAAGAAACAGGAAAATCAAAAAATATAAACCATTACGAATATGTATAATGAAAATTTAGTCAATAAGTTTTGCATGAAAAATTTTATAGAATTTTTGTTTAATTTTATTTTTGGTTATTTGAAACTCTAAGACTGAAATGGCTTGTTATGGAGAAACACGTCCTGCAATACAATATAATAACATACAAATCAGAATATGATATGAAACATCACATACAATAAAAGCTCTATATATCTAACTGTTCTTATGTGTGTAACCCGACTTTAAAACTTAATTTTAAGCAATTTGTATATATACATAATTCATACACCAGAAAAATGCCTGTTAAATACATGTATATACATATTACCTATGCGTTTAGTTTTGTAAAGATTTAGGTGTAGTGATTAGAGGTTATTTAATTTTAAGACACCTTTCTCCCTTTCCCAACCACTGATGAGAGAACTAATGTTTTTATCCAAAACTGATTATTTAGTTTTTAACAGATGCCAATTGCAGCATGAATTGCATCACAACATGTACGCAAAAAAGCCAATATGTTACATTATTATTCTCATTGATCATAAATATAAATTACAAAAAAAAAACCTATATGTTTTCTTTACCTTTAACTAAATGGCGAAATACAATATTATATAAGCTATAAAATCCCCCAGCTACCAATATTGATTTATTGAAAAATTACAGTTTTTGCAGAATTATAGATTATTAATTATCTCTTTCGAAAGATTAGAAATAAACACCAATTTTAAAATATAAAAAATTACATTTTAATGGAAATGGTGAAAAATGTGGATTTTTTTTTTATTCGAAATGTGTAAGAAAAATCTCTGTCTTTTAAACACTATATACATGTGTCCAATGAAATCGAGAGAAGAAAAATTATGCTTTTATATAAATAAAGCGTATACGATTTTCAAAATTTCAAAGATAGCTGAAGTTTCTTGATTATATTTTTAGTTTTGGCTCATAATGTATTTAAAACAAAAAATAATAATGGAACTTAAAAAGTCAAACTTGAAATCCTAGCAATTAACGGACGGGCATGGCTAAATCGACTCGGCTATTGGTGCTGACCATGAATATATATCTTTTGTCGCTTCGATGCCACCCATTTTTACATATTTGTATGGTTTCAGGGTATAGAGTATGAAACTTACCATCTAAGAATAATTTAGCATTTACATATATATCCCACAATCTCGTATTCAAATCTTTTTCAGCAAACCAAATCATGTAAAAGTTTAAATATCAATGCAATTTGTTTTAAAATCACATGATGTTATTTTAATCGACTTTATAGAGTTATCTATATATATTACAAAATGCGCCGCTGATATAGCAGTTCCGTTCAGTTCAAATACAAAATTCAATTGTTTTATTTTATAATTTATTTTATTCAGAGTGTCTGGGAATTTTTCTAAGCGGCTTTGAAGTGTCGTATGATACCTATGTATTACATAATATATACTCATGCCTACAATTCAACACATATCATTGAGGCAGGTGAAACAAACATACATATAGAATTTCAAGTAGTTAAATATAGTAAAATATACTTATGTAAACTCATAATGTACACATACAATTTTAGAATGGAATACTTAGCGTTGGATATAGCTTACTGCAGAAAATGTTTAACCTGGATTTTATAAAAAGATAGAAAAATGCTGTTATGCTGGAATGACAATAGATCGGAAAATAACATAAAGCGTCGAAACTATTAAAATAGAAAGTTAAGTTAATTATAGTATATTAGTTTCGCCAGCTCATATATAGTCTTCTAATGGGTTTTGACGCTCTGGTTGATTTTCACATCGTTTAGTTAATGCCGCAACGAGTATGCATTGTATTTGGAATTTAGTATTAAACGACTTAATGCTGCTTTGCCTTTAAGCTGGCAGGCATCTCTGGTGGAGGAGGGCGGGGGATGCCCAAAGCGACCTTTACGCCATCATAGATGAACCACTGCAGAGCAGTGAGGGTTCCAATCATAATGATACGGGGCATCAGACCATTCCACATGCCCATGAAGCCCAGAGACTTAACGATGCCTACCGCGCTAGCGCCCTTAGTCTGATTTAGCTTAGAGACGACCACATCAGCGGGATGCGAGACAATAGCGCAGAACACACCAGCAATGTAACCAGCCGCAAAGGTAACAATCAATTGCTCGCCCTTGCTGCATTCCAGACGTGGCTTAGGTACCACATATCTGTTTTAAGAACAAAACACACGCATTTGAAAAAGGATATAAAATGAACACGTGAGTTCCAGCTAACTTACTTATAGAGCAGCTCCACGGTGCGCTCGAAGCACGCAAACTTCATCATGGTGTACGGAATTTGACGCATCCACAATGGCACCAAACCCTTGTAAAAAGCAGTAATGCCTTCCTCCTTAAGCATCTTTGGCACTGCCTCACGGAATGTGTTGGCAAAGCCGGGAACGGTCTGAATTTTAACCTTGGCAGCCTCAAATGGTGACAGCGCAATATCGGCAAAGACCTCAGCAGACGCTGATCCAGCCAGATACACCCAGGTGCGATACAAATACGCATTCTCCTCGCCCAGAAGCTCGGCGTACTTTACTTTGAATACTTCGTACAAACCGAACTTGCACAATCCCTGTAATCATATCACGCGTGATCACTCTATGGAACTTATGTAAATGCTTAGGGACCACTAACCTGTGCCGAATAGCCAATCAGAGTTGGGAACCAACCCTTGACCAGGCCGCGAGCACCCTCCTCAGCAACGGTAACCTTGAAGCCATGGACAAGGTTCTTATATTTGGCTGGGTCGACTTGCAAACGACATTTGACCAAATCCAATGGCACCACAAATGTGTGCGTGGTACCGCAGCTCAGAATTCCACCGAGGCCACACAGAGCAAAGTATTTGGCGCTGCCAAATTCACAGGAATCTTTCGAAGTCGATGCTGCAGCTGCGATTTCACGTCCAACCACTGGAGCGGGAGCATTGCTAACCGCTGGAACAGCAGCACCGTCATCGCACTGGACCCGTGTGAATGGTGAGCTGAATGGTGAATTCCTTGCGGCTTGGAAAAATGTCGAAAACATTTTGCGTCTCCTGAAGTGTGCTCTGGTATCAGATCTGCAAAGAGCCCAAAAATGTTTAAAATTAGAAAAGCTTTTTTCAACTTAATCAGCTGCAAATTTTCACTGGGCCTGCTGTTCACATTTGGAGGTTACATAATGCCGTGCAAATCAGTGGGTTGGTGGTTTCGCAAAATTTAGAGAGAACTTACATTTACCTAACAACAAAAACAAAAACTTTTATTTGACAATAATTTCTATAACTACTGGAACATGTGATTAATTTCTCTTATGCAATTAAAATAACATTTTTTCACTTACGTTAAGACCGTCCGTGGCGTGGAATTAGATTTAAAGAATGAATTTCAGTGTGACCGCAAACGGCAATCGTAAATATACCCTAACGGTGCCAGACAAAAATACCAAACTATGTTAAATTCGATGGATTGAAAAGGTGTAGGTGCAGGACGTGACGATAAATTACAGCTTTAACTTACAGATCTGCTCGACTACTAAAGCAAGACAGAAGATTCAGGATTGCGCTATTTGTAGCACTAATTTAGCAGCTGTGAATAGTGATGGTACTTTGCTCTTTCATTATATCGATAACAATCCGGCTTTGAATTTAAAAATACATTAAATATACGCTGTTACATTTTTAAATATTATTCTTGGTTTAAAAAGAAACAAATATTATGGGTGTTGTACAATGTCCTTCTTGCCATTTGTCCGACAATCCATCCGCTACAATCGTCATCTGCCACAGTTTGGAGTTCATTCAGAAGAGAAACTTCTAATGGGCCTTCTTTAAAATTTCATTAATTGATTTGCAAATATTGAAAAAGTATTCCACATTTGAGCCTCTTGCGCTATTTTTCTCTTTAGTTTTAAAATATTTTTATTACAAAGTTTGGAACGGTAATGCGAGAAAGCTTTCTGGCCGGCAAGCAATCGGATCAAACATATGTAAATGTAAAAGCTATCAGTTAACAGCACGCTGTTAGTCAACAGCTAGTGCGCTGCTGCTGTTAACAGGTGGTTTTACTTCATTCATGTTAGCAGCCCGGTGAGATAAAATTCTGTATTTGATTAAGCAGACATTTTAATTGTGCGTCTAGCACGTCATACAAACGCTATGCCCAACAAACTGAAGATGATGTCAACAGCTAAACAGTGGCTAGACATCATTTAATATCAGTGACAGCCCGCGCGCCGCTCCTGGACAATTGCTTGTTGCTTCAAATATTGCCGCCTGTTGTCTTCGTCGTCATCGTTGTCGTTGCCGTTGTCGTTGGTTGGTCGCTGGCGTGCGAGACGCTGAGCGGCCATTCAGTAGCCGTTAGAACGCGTCGCAGTGCGGCAGGAAGTTGCGTATACGACGCGTTGCCTCATTTCTAAAGTAAACTCCAAACGACTTGGATGTGTGTTTGTCGTTCGGAGCGCGCGCCTTTTTGAAGTTTGCCTTTCGGTGGCATGCAAGGTGTTAATTAGATGAAATTCAATTAATCGCAAAGAATTTAAAAAGTGAATTGCCTTAATGTGGATTTTGTGGGCAGGATTCTTGCGAAAATGATGTGCTGTGTCTTGGGTTATCACTGATGCGCATAATTTTTGTGCATAATTAAACAAAATAATTTGTCGAGTGAAATTTTGCCAAAGTGAATAAAAAATGAATTCTCTGTTAAGTTCATAAAGTTGGCGACAAAATAAATATAAGATAACATAATATAAATTAAATAATTGTATAAATTAATGGCAGAATAACATGTAAATTTAATTGTTGGAAAATAATTATATTTATAACAAATCATAATAACAGTATTTAAACAATTATTAATAATAAAAATAATTATAATAACTTTTAAAATAACAGTCAGAATATTAGTGTTACTAATAAATATAATATTATTTGAGAGTATAAATTAATTATAACTGTTTATTTCTGAAGCAGTAATTTCTCCTAAAGTAATATGGAAGTAATGTAAGTATTCACACAATACTATAAAATGTAAATTAATTTAAAAAAAAAAGCATTCCAAATGAAAGATTTCAGCAACGTTTTCGCTTTCTTAACTCAAAAAACATAAGGAAATTTAGTATTCTCAGAACTCTCCCATTTTTATCTGACATGCACCAAAGTTTGATTAACCTAAAAACCATAAAAAGTAAACAATTTTTAATACAGGCTTGTAGATAAAAAAAAAAACTGTTCCGATAAAAAATATCAAATCAAAATCAAATAAAACAAACTTTCTGGCAAAACAGAGGCAAAAACGCATCGAATCAAGCATGACCTATTACTGTCACGTCCGGTGCCAAGGCAGAGCAAACAACTTTCGGGTCACGTTTGACATTTGGCCAGGCGAAGTGATGGCAACCATACTTGGAGCCCCGACTTGGATCCACATCCGTAGACACGCAGCTAAGCAGACACGAGCTACAGCAGCGACAACAACCACACATTACAAGCTCGCTGCAATTAATTAAAAAGTTTTAACGCGCCCAAATCACATTAAAAAAATTTCGCCGGTATTTTGGCGTCAAGTTTTGCCACCTCCATAAAGTTCGAATTTGAGTTTGGGCTTGAGATTTGGTTGGGTTATTGAGTGGTAAACAGCTCACTATCGGATCGATGGATGGGCTCGAAGGAAAATCAATGCGCATTACTGCAGCCTCGCTGCGCCCCAAAACCAGCGAACAACGGGGCAACTCGGCAGTAACGAAAATAAATTAAAATTTAAAATACAATGCGCCGCGGGGGCTACCGATGCGGCTGCTATGTCGTCTGGCTTGGATTCAGCGCTTGTCCAGCACTTGACACCAAATCCAAAAATAATCCTAATTCATACCCAAGCGCCCATTACTAGATTATTTTTAAGCTGCGCTAAAAACTGCCGCGTACAATTTATAAACATTCATCTAATAATATGTATGAAATTCAATTTGCGACCAAAAAAAAAATAGTTTCGCAAATTGAATTTCATACAATTTTTAAACATTCATCTAATAATCTGTATGAAATTCAATTTGCGAAACTATTTTTTTGTCCGACTTTTGTCGGATGCCCAAAAATGTAATATTCTAAGTAGCTATAAAGTATAAATACCTGTATACTAAAAATATCAAGAAAATTCATTTATTTTCTTAGTGACGAATTTGAAAATAATCCAACAGGCATAATTCCATGACAGAACTAGAGAAGTACACAAATAAAGAAAATATATAAAAGGTTCTGATAGAAGCTACATTATATAGCAGCTCGACTTTTCGACCAAAAGTTGCAATGGCAGCTATATAATATAGAGATCCGATCCGGCTAAGTCCAGAATACGTACTGCCCTCTGCAAAGCCTTGAAGATAGTTTAAAAGCTGAAAGTTTTAAAGTCTTCACAGAAACAGACAGATGACAAAAATCTAAAATAACTCAGCTCTTTTATTGGATATGTTTGCTGAGAAAGCTAAAACACCCTCTGCAAGGGTATCAACATGTACTTCGGTTCCCATTAAACTTTGGGCAATTTTCTTGAGGTTGCTAATGATTTTCGTCGCTTGTGACTTGACACCAATTTTTTCTGTTTCTATTTAATTTTCGACAACCGGTTCGGCAAAAAACGCCGCTATACGAAAGGCGAAAGAAAGTACAAAAGCAGAGAAACACAAAAGGCAAGGATGCCTTTCAGCGCCAGTCAGGACACGCCTTTGGCTAATTGTGTTCGTGAATATGTGTGTGTGTGTGTGAGTGTGTATTTGTGTGTAGATGTATACACACGCGTGTGTGTGTGTGTATTAGTGTCTGTATGTCATAATCAAATGAATGCCCAGCAATAATTTAGCACGCAAACTCTATGTCCTGTTGCGAGCAATGGCTATGACTAGTAATCGGGCCAGAAAGGCAAAAAAAAAAAAATGCGACTACTGCAGTTGTTAATTACCTATTTGGCGCATTATGCCAGGTCACAGGCATGTGCTCGCATTAACTAGGACACCTGCAGGCTTAGCCAAACGAATGTGAGTCTTCATAATCAGCTAGTTAGAAATGTATATGAAACAGGAATAGTCGTGCATAATAAGTGCTGGTTTTATGATTCATTACCACAAGCACTTTAAGTTTGGGGCATTAAACTAAAACTTAAAACTAGCTGACAGCAAACGTGGTTCAAGCCTGGCTAAAATGCTTACTGATATAAAATTCTGGCTGAAATCTAAAATTGTAAATCAATATAAAACCTAGAATGTTGTACTTTTCAATATCAAGCAAAGGTGAAATTTTTTTTACTTGAGAACATATTTTATTTTTAAATTCGAAATGAACTGCAAGAGAGGCAATGCTCAAAACCGATATACAATTTAGCATATTGTAAACAGGGTATTAAAAGGAAAATAAAGGTCAAGTTAGAAAAGAAAAAGATTCTAATTGTTAATATTTTTTAAATATTAAATAATTACTAAATTATTTCGTCCGATTTGTGGGGGTGGGAATGGGCGTGTCTGCAATTTTCTTTAGAGACGTTGTTAAGTAGTCTGATGCCTAATTTTATCACGAACAGCATAAGATAAAAGGTGACGTTATAAATCAAAAAGATTTTTATTGTTAATCCTTAATAAATAATTTTTTAAACATTTGCAATCCATTTTCACACGCTCTTCCAGTCTAACACTCGTTTTTTTCCAAATACCACATTTGGCTAATTGCTGCTTGTTGTTTGTAGGCTTTATAAATCTTTGCTCTGAAAGTATAAGTAGTAGAAAACGACAAGCACATGACAAAATATCAGACACTAGTCATATGCCATAGGCAAATTATCCATCACTCAAGGCAGGGTCACAATCACATTTCCCAGCAGCCTTGACGTTGAAATTCATGGGGGGAGGGGGAAGGGGGAGCTCGCTTATATCAGTGCGAGAAGAACAATATTAGTAGCCAGTGGGTCCGTGTCCAGGGGGGGCCATAAATACAGTGCTCTAGAACAAGCTGCTGTTATTCCCATGATTGAATCAATAAGACGCATACCGAAGGCCAGAAAAATGGACTTGGCTGCAGGCCAATGCGAAGGTTGCTCGGGCAACGTTAACGGCTAAAAAAAAAAAGAAAGAGAAAAAACCTGTTGAGTAGATGGGAAATGGGAAAGCACAAATCAAATTGCATTGTTGAAATGCCCAAAGACAAATACGTTGACAATTTTGATAGCTGCTGGCTGGTAGTAGTGTATACATAAGTATTTCAACATGCCACATAATTTTAATGAATTTATTTACGCTTCAATCACACGCAATTTAATTCAATTCAAGACCAATTCGATCATTAAGCATTTGTCAACTGAAGCACAAAGCATTGAAATACGAGTTTATATACATATAGTGTTGCTTAAAGGCAGCCAAAATCGGGACAGTCATTGTAGGGTGTTCAGTTTTGCCTGTTGTGTGTTGGGTGTTGTATATCATGTGGCGTATAGTTATAAGCCACGTGTCGCTAAGCAGCTCAGCGCCAGGCACAAAAGCAACAACAGCAACAACAACCACTCAAAGAGATGCCACACAAATGATATGATAATGTATAATGTTGACAGTTAGGAGAAGGCCGTGTTTATTAATTTACTACCATGTTGGGAGATCGCATTCTCCTGTTGTAAATTACATTCTAAGTGGAGCAAGCAAAAGGCGTTGCTGGCTCATAGCCAGTTGGCCAACTAACCATCAGCCAACTAGCCATTGAACCAGCCAACTAACAACAATTATTTCCAAAGTCAACTGCGCTCCCCAGGCGTTAATAAAAGCGACATTCTCTCAACCAGTTTTCCCAGTTAAACTCAGCAGTTTCCGTGCCAATTGTTGTTGCAGCCGTTGTCATTTTCACCTTTTGGCCATGATAGCCTAGTTTTAGGCAAACTGAAAGAGGTTGCGTCAATTCGTTGTTAAACTTTTTACTGAAAAAAATAACTACAACTACACTATACACATTTTCAAAAAAAAAACTCTTTTTAAATCAAATAGAAGTAGCTTTAATTTTGAAAAACAAATCTCAGCTACTTTCGAAGTTATTTTTTTAAAAAAACAGGAGATTGTTGAAAATTATATACAAATAAATAATAAAATTAAATAAATAAGAACCTCTATTCATGTGTGTATTTATTTTTAAATTATGAAATTATTTTCATAATCAATGTAATTAATATTGTGAAAGTTTTTATTATCTAGCTAAAAACATGAACATTAAAAGATACAAACTAAAAATGATTGCCGTTTCTAGATCAGGAGAGATCAATTGATTAAGTAGGGGATATATAGAGTTTTTAAAACGGCACGTTGATAGCAATTAACACGATCTCTTGATTTTAGTTTCTTAAATAATAAACTTATTTATTTTACTGAGCTTCCACAACTTTATGAAGGGTTAATTATGATAGCTCAATTCATGTAAAGTTCTACAGGAGATGGAAGTTTCCTGTGGTCGGAAAAACTTTGTTCGTGGTAAGCAAACATTTGCAAGCTTGTAAATTAAGTGAAAAATAAGTGAAGTTAGCAATTTTCAGTATTGCAGCGCGTGCAACGGCACAAATTATTCGCCCATATTTGTTTTTGTTTTTGTTTATTTGTTGTCTATCAAATTGCTGTCAAGGCTGCGCCGCTGCAGTCAAAACAACAAAAACAACAGCAAAAAGTGCAAGGGAAACAAACCAAAAATCAAGTGAACTTGTACCAAAAACTATTGTGGCCTGAACTTTCGTTGGTTTTGCAAGGTTTTTGGCTATCAAAAATTGTTGCCTTTGCGCTGTTTTTTTGCCACGTTTATGTGCCGCATCAAATGCAGTCGGCCAGCTAAACAAATTAGTTGGCTTCAATGAAAATTCTATAATCACTTAAGCCCGCTTGCATTTTTGGCTACAAAACCAAAACACAAGAAATAAACAAATTAGAAATATAATTATAGTAACCAAGAAAAAGCATGTGCCAAATTAGCAAAACTCATGTGTGCATGCAAATATATAGATGGATATATAGATACCTAGTCATGATTGATGGAATGCTTAGATTATCAAATTGCTGTGTTTATTATTGCTTATGGCTGTCCATTTAAAGGTAACCAACTAATATGTAAAGTCATAAAAGTCAGCGAATGAGTCAGAAATAATAAGTAGTACTAACTAAAAAAAACTGTTTTTTGTTCAGCAAAACTTTTCGTGATAAAAAAAAAGTTGTGACTATTTAAACACGCACAAATTTCCATATCATAAGATACCTTATAATGTTGTTACCTATACACATATTTACTTTGCTTCTGCTTTGTTTGATTTTGTTTATCTCGCGAAACTGTTTTTATAGCCAAGCGACAGCCACAACAATTTTCATTCATATGCGCGGCATTAAAATTTCAATTTTTAAAAATTAAGAAGAAAATCTCCCCAACGAAAAAAGAAACAAGCAATATTTTGTACGTAAAGTGGTAAGCGTATCTGTGTGTGTGTGTGTGTGTGTGTGCCTTTGAGCAAGGCAGGGGGGCGTAGTCAATGGGGCGTTGCCAAGAATTTGTTGTCTTATATTTGTAAGCTGATAAAAATTCACTTTATACACTTTGTGTGTTTATTTGCCGCAGCGTAAAGCATTTTATGCACACCGCCCATGGGAAGAGCTGAGCGGAGGACGTCCGAGCCACAGACAATGGCGTCATAGAAAACTTGCTGAGAAATATGCAACTGTAAATGTAATTGAAAGTATGTGGCAACGTCTATCTAAGTTATAGTGTGAAAGCTGATATAGAAGGGGGAGATGCTTTTCAGGGTATTGTTTAAACACAGAACCACAGAGATTTATAAAAATATGATACGATATATGTATATATGTATATTTAGAACGGTCTAATTATTTTTTCTTACTGTTCAGGTAGTTCTACAAAGGTAGTTATGTATATTTTTTTAATTATACCTATTGCTATTCCTATATTAGAACATATTCCTATTCGGCAAAATCAAATATCGGAAGAAGTCGGTGAATTCTTGCTAACATTTAAATTTTAAGCAAGATATTCATATAATTATTTTGCTAGTACACTGATTGCTTGATCGCTTAATATAGTTTAGTTTTGGAACTCAAAAGGAATTGGAAATATCTGATCATGTCCGTAAATATAAATTTCACTGTAGTTACAAACCATAATATACCAATAGCAATACCATATTAATCAAAATGGGCAGTCTTATAGAATTCTTCGATTTTGTGTCATACAATTCTTGACTTTTTTCTGCGAAAAATACTTTTCCTAGCTTTTTAAAAGCCAAAAGGGGAAATCCTTTGACGTTGCTCACTTTGTAAGTTTGTTTGATGCATTTATTTGTTTGGCTCCCGTAACAATTGTAAGTGCACACACACAGACACACACGGACACACACGGACACACACGCACACACACGCACACTCGCACTTTCCTAAGTGCATGTGCAAACACTGACAGAAGTCAACTGTCAACTATCCCAAGTACGAGTAGTCATAGTTCTTTGTTGTTGCTGTGATTTTTGCCTTTGTAGCTTTCCCCAATACGCAACTTGTTGGCTCCGCTTTTTACTGGATTGCTTTTTGTTTGTTTGTTTGTTTGCTTCCTCTCTTCGTTCGTACCTCTCTCCATCCACCATTGCTACTGTTAACAATTCTGCAGCGACTTTGATAAAACACCGATAAAAGTCGCAAAAATAACTTTAATAAAAAGGGGCAACAACTGCCGCGTTACCTCAAGGCGGCCAAAACAAACACAAGTTAAGGCCTTATAATTAAAAATGAATTATATACGCAGCGCCCATCTTAATTTATCAATTTGCTACGTATTTACATTCCCCCAAAAGCGAGCCGAGAAAAAACCTGATAAGCCGGCGCTCGAAATATATCATACCAAAATGAAAATTAAACAACAATAACAACCATAGTCATTGTGTATATAAAAACAAGGGAGCCAAATTAAAGCAAATATTATTTTATAATTCTTTTATAACTGCAAAACAACCATTTCCCCTTTATTTGTCACAGAAAACCCAATATATACAGTAATAAAACGATTTGTTATTACTCGATGTGTTTATCTGAAGGTTTGATCAAAATTTGTGATATTATCAGAGAACACTGACAATTACAGACTATTACAGACATTAACATAACAGAAAGGCTCTGTTAGAATTTACATAGGCATTTAACAGCAACGTCAATCTTCGATTACAGATGCATCTCTGTTATGTCACTATAATGCTTAACAGAGATAATAACCAAATTAACTAGATTGCATTTAAACACGCAAAGCCAAGATGAAAGCGGACCAAAGATAAAAAGCGCGTTAAAATTATGAATTTTTCAAACCGAAATACAAAAAATTAAATTAAAAATTATTTAACTAAACAATCTAGACTTATAATAAATTATAATGAACCATATCTTCTTATTAAAAAGCGCACAGCTTTAATTAATTTGATGCCAAAAATGTAAATAAGTCCAGCGGTGGGCGATCTGGTGGGGGAGTGGCCCCACGCGCATGTTAATCCAAAGCATAACCCCATTTAATTCCTTTATTTAATCATTATTCAATGCGCTTCAACGTCACTCAAAGTCAGCGCAACTTAGCATCCCAACAATTTTTCAAAGCGGATAGGGAAGCCACCCCGCTTTAATTAACCTATTTCCAAACATTTTGTTTTTCATAAATGAAAAATGTCCCAGTTTATTGTTTATTATTGAATTGTTGTCCCCTGGGGTAACTAAAAGCAATAGAAAAGTGTGGTTGATTGGGCATTTTAGACTCTGTATCTGTACTTAAATTTTCCTCTGTTCCGGTCTATGTAAAATTTCATCTTGAATAACTTCAAGACTATATCTCTTATTTGCTTTTGGGTAATCGGTGCAACTTTCCAAAAACTAAATAAAATATACGAGGTATTACAATTTTAGCATCTGCCGCTTTTAGATTGGACTGAAAAGCGTAGTTAAATAAACTCGACTGTTGATGCTGATGAAGAAACCTGTTGGATACCAATATACCTTTCATTACCCATTTTTAATGGGAGCAGGGTATAAAAAGGATTTAATTTAAACCAACTGCAGCGCCATTTTGTTTTGGATTATGGCACTGCATTTGATATGTACGGCCTGTCAGTGTTATGCTCTGTTGTCTTTATGCGTTTTTTTACGACTTTGTGGAAATGAAACATAATATGCCGCAGGCTCTTTCTTTAATGCCTGTCATTACTTAAATTGTTTTGCAGTTTTTAGTGTCTTCTTTCAAATAATCCTAAATTTTATACTTATTAAAAGCGTTGCTAAACAAAAATGTTATTTGGTTTTCGATTATAACTCGTTTGTTTTGTGCTTCAGGAAATGAAGTGATTTTTAATTGAAATTAATGTTTATATCAATGTAAATAACTCAACAGTGTTGCGCATTAAGAATTAATTGTTTACGTTATGGCTCCTGATAATTGCGTGTCAAATAAATGCAAAAGGCCTCATTAAAAATTACAAATCATTTTAATAGATAACTAAATTTTTTCGCATGGCTGCCAACCGCATCCATTTGCTGATGTTGGCCAACTAATGCTGCCATAATGGCAGCAACAACTAAACAAAAATGATTAGGCGTCACCCGGATCGAATTAAAATAAATTGCCATATGCAATGGTGAGTCTTAAAAACAATTTCGCTTTACGCTTCTCTCGGCTCGAAATCGTTTGTTTTTTTATGTCCATTCACCATTCTCGATTTTTGCAAGTGACAAACAAATTCAATTAAAATGCCATCGACGACTGACGGCAACCAAATTCATTAAAATTTTAAATGTATTAAATAATAATGTGTGTGTGTGTGTGTGCACTATGCTATTAAGCATAACAGTTTTTCAATAATTAAAGCTAATTAAAAGTAAAAGGCTGCACATTTTCAGGCAATAAATCAATACTGCAATTTCTACTACGGTCTTTCATGCTGCACACACGTAAAGTGGTTAAAACAGACACAAAAGAAACATTTCAAATATATAAAGAACCCATAAATTGCAACATTTCTTTTCAGACTTTGACAACTCACATTTAAGGTTTTTAAAATATTGATTTGTTTACAATTGAAAACAGTGTATTACTTATACAATATCTCGGTGAAAAATTAAACAATGTTGTTACATTCATTTATATTGATTTGCTAACAATTTTTATAGAAATATAGTATTTTGTTCTAATCTAAGAAAATGTTTTCGGTATAATATTAAAAAGATTTAAACCTTTTCTTTCGTATCATCAAGTAAAATTTACTTAAATAATTTCCATTGCTAGAATAACATAAAAGCGTTGTTTCAACAAAATACCAAACAGAAAACAAATAATAAATCACTTTAATAAATCCATATACAAAATTATAATACATTTTCAGATCCCAAGTAAATTTTATAATATTTCTTAGAAACAAATTAATTAATTAAGAAAGAATCAATGATGCAAATACCAATTTAGAGTAACATAACATAACGGAAAATAATAATAAAAAAAACTTGAAGGCAAGTTCCTGTCGGGTGCAACAGTATATGCAATACTCTATTCACAGTTTAATAATAGCTTTAAACAGACGAACAGACTCTTTAAAATTATGGGATGTAAGCCCAAAGAAAATCAGTATACTATTAACTTTGGCAACAGGATATACAATTATATTTATTTTACTCACATTACAGACATGCGTTGGTAATGTGATTTTAAAGGACCTTGCATTTTTTAAATCTTAGCCAGAACAAGAGCTAATTACCGGCTGACACTTTGGCCAGTCGCAGGCGCGGACACCAATTAATTATTAAGAAGCACATAATTACGCAGCAACAGCAGCAGCAGCGATAACAACAACAACAACAATAACAATAACAACTCTCGCGCGGAGCGGATACTTAACCCTAAAAGCTGCTCCACTTTCTACCCAGGATAGTTAGCACAGGAACCTTAACTGCAACTCGAATTGCACGGACGGACAGTTCGGCTTTAATGGCCGCCACTGTCTGCAACTGAGTCCAGACTCGTTTTTTTACGCTCCCCGGCCACATAAATCGCTGGTTTAACGGGGGAGCATGGCAAAAAGGAAACAGAATCAACAGAAGAGCTGGAGCAATGCACAGAGCATGTTGCACGCGTCTGCCCCTGTCTTGCCTGCCCCGTTCGCGCCGTCCGCCCCGTCCGCCCTGTCACGGTTCCTTTGTGCATGTTAGCCGTGTCCTTGCCAAGAGTAGTTAGCGCGCCTTTGTCTGTACTTGGCATCGTCGACATGAATCAAAAACTTAATTATTTTCAGCCGCACGGTGGCAAAATGTTTTGCGCAAACAAACACGTCAGCAACGCAACAACCGACAGAGTCACAGCAATAACAACAACAACAACAATAACAACAACAAAAACAACAGCAGAAATAACGATAAAAGGCCAACATAAATCGTCAGCGGACGTTTTGACGCAGCTCGCAAAATTTTATAACTCTTCTGTAACGTTAAAAAGCAACAAAAAGCAATCGTAAGCATATTTACAGTCAATTTGTTAGTTTCCCCCCGCCCCGCTCTTTCTCGATTTGTACTCAAAGGTATTACATGCGGATTTCTGAGTATTTGTGTACAATGAAAATAAGGGTATTCCGACTGCACTACGTAATCCAAGTGTCAAAAATTGCGGCAATTTTTATACTCTGTTTACAAAGTGAGCGTAGAATAAGTCGAACTAAAATTAAGCTCGAATGAACACGAATTAACTCTGAATATTTTAATACAAAAACAAAACAATTGTAAATAAAGAAAAACTCTCGATTCGGACATTTATTAACACATACACATACCACACATACCCTCCCTAGAAGTGCGATAAGGTTGGTTAAAATCAGCACACACCGTGAGAAAATCATGAACTCAAGAAGGCTCCTTTCGACCAGTTTTATGCAGTGTGAATAGTGTATTGTGCAGTCGGTTGCATCTAACTTTATTTATAAAACAGAATTTATGTATGAATGCAACACGCATTGAAAATGTGTGTTTGGCTTTTAGGGCACGGTTAACTTAATGAGTTTTGTTGGCCAATATGTATTATATGTCAATTTAAAAAAAATATTATGCGCTTTCTTAAGCTGTGTTTAAAAACAAATCATTTAATATAGTTTTAAATATTAAGTGGTTAACATTGGTTAACATCTTGAACTTTAATATTTATAAAATCTCTTAAGAGATTTTCTTTCTCTCTCGCCCAGCAGTTTACATAACCGGTTCTATTAGAAATCTGTTAATACGTTAACATTTTAGCTGCGATCGTTTTCTGACCTAACATCAGATCGAGTTGCGCGTTAGAGTGTTAAGGACTTGTATACGATTGCTATTAATAATTACTTAAAATAACAAAATAAGCAGCATAAGCAACAACAATTGTTATCGAGAAATTGAAAGTGTGAATCATTTGCATTAATTTCTGTTCATGAGTTTAAGTGGCGAGCACTTATAAATATTTATTTATAATAATTTTTTTATAAATTTTTATAATTTGACAACCAGTTTGATTGTATATTTTATTTCAAACAAGAAACACAATTAAGCACTGAAATTACCTGCCACATAATAAATAGTTTTTGTAAGTTAACAAACAGCCCTCGTACAACGTATACGCTACTTGTATTAGCCATAACTCCTGAAACATTCATTGCTGCATGCCACGCGTAGAATAAATGCCAGCAAGGATGTGGAGCATGACCAATTCGACCCGGCGGCACTCATAAACCTGTTACATTGTCAACCCGCTCGACGCGAAATGTGTGAAAGCAATTGCAGGCTGCTCGGCCCCTGCCCCCTTCCCCTTTGCGGTACTTGGCGCTTAACACGCTTTTTATGCAACAGGATGCAGCTAAATCATTGGCGAGCCATAAAAATTCCTTTGCGACTGTAAAATGTGTCCTGTAAACGGCAGCAGCTGCTCTGTTTATGGTGGGATGCACAAATGAAAAGTCCTTTTTAAAGCGCCAACGGGCTAATAGGCAGCCACGTCTGAAATGCGATTACGCGTAAGTGCATCCAGCTTAAGCGCCTTAAATTGAGTTTTATGACTTAATAATGTCACAAGGCAACGATGGCGAATGTGCACAGGGCCTTGCAATTACTCATTAATGTCGCTGCGAAAACAGCCAATGCAAAATGTGACCGGCAAATGATGACAGACTGCTGGATGCCGGCTGCTGACTACTGGCTGCCAGCTGCCACCTCCTGCCGCAGTGGCAGCCACAAACGGCATCGCCAAGTGGCCACCAAGTTGCACGCACTGATTGAATTTGACTCGATGTTCATGTCGCTTGGCTGCCAGCCTCCGCTTGACGACAAATATTGCCGTACAAATTCCAACAAAGGCTCTTGGTTGCTCTTCGTATCAAACGAACCCGGCGCAGGCGAGTGTCCGCATTGTTCCCCGCCAGACATTCCGTTTCGAGTGGGCGCAAAACGTTTGAAATTCGTACACTTCTAAAACTCAATACGACTCTACCAAATTGAAACCGTGGTTTTTCTTTTTAATTTTGTAAGTATTGTCAGTATTGCTTCTCTTGCTTTATTTACGAAATTCTTATTGTCTGAATTTGAATACTTAAAAAATGTGCAAGCGTTCTCAAAGATTCAAAATAAATGAAACTTCTTAAAAAAAGAAGGATTTTTGCTCGCAGGTTAAAAATTGTATGTTTGATGACGTTTGCACTTGATTTAAAACTTGGAACGATTCATGCATATGTAATGCATAACTCTAGTTGTGTTATTTTCAAAAAGAAGCGTTATAAGTAAATATAAAAAAAAAAAAATTATTACCGTAATATTTTTTAATACAATACAATAATTTTAGTATAAGGCATTGGTATCAAAGGTTAGACTTTACTGAAGGTATAAATACGTATTCAAATTTTTATTCTGATTGAAACACAACATGCAAAATTTGTTTTATAGGTAATGAAAAAGTATAAAATAATTATTTAAAAAAAAAAACATAAAACAAACTATGAACTGACCTCACAACATATTCCAAGCCATATTTCTAGATATGTTTTTTAAAAACTAAAAATAATGTTTTAAACGTTATGCTACCGTGTTTGTGTTGAGTGAAAAAATTCCAACTGCAGCCATGTTTTTTGGGTTTTGTGGATTCATAACTAAATTAATAGCATCCACAAATTAAAGTGTATCGCGTAGTCGATGTATAAATGAAACCTGTGCTTTACTTGCCACTTCATGCACACGCTTTTGCACTTGTCGTCGTTGATATACGGGTATTGCTTTATAGAACCATTGTTATTGTTATGAGGTTTTATGTTGTTGTTGTTGTTGCTGTTGTTGTTGATGTTGCTTTTGTTGTTGTTGTTGTTGCTGATGTTGCTGGGTTGGTTCCTGTGACTGTTACTGCTGTTGTACCTCCGGCTGTTGTGCTTCTTGTTGGTGGCGACATGTAGTAGCAGCAACACTTGCCCCGTTGCCACTTGAAATCTGTCAACTGCAACTATTTATTAAATTATATACTGCCATTGTTAAATGTGAATGACTTGGCTAAGTGGAGAGTGTAGGACAGACAGGACAAGTGTTCTGCCATCATCTCTCTGCCTCAATCTTTACGTCGCGTTAACAGTTTTTATTTTTTTTTGTGGAATTAAAGCGTTTGTAGACTTTACTTGACAGCTTTTTTTGTAAGTATTATTTAATGTATGCGATTTCCTGTTTATTTGCTTACAGCTCAGCGAATCTCTGCGGGTCCTGTCCAAATCATGTAATAGACAATGTTCTTTGTCGTTGCTCGACGTCGCTGTGCGGCATTAGGCAAATTGACAACAGCTTAAAACGATTTGCAGCACCTTAAAGCCCAGCAAATATTGTCAAACTCGAGGATTCTCAACTGCTGCCAGCTGCCTGTGTCTGGCACGAAAAAAAAACCCCCCACATTTGACGAGGAGTAAAAAAAACACAAGGACAGAGGCAAGGGCAGAGGCCGCGGGCAAACCACCAAACGGTACAAAACAATGAATGCCGAGCAGGAGGAAGAACGTATTTGCCTTAGGTGAGTGTGTTTTTTCCGTGTGTATATTGAATATGTGGCTGCCATTGTTTCTATTTGGCTGGCAATAATTCAACAATTTCACTAGGTTAAACTGGGCTTTGATTTTAAATATATTAAATTCACAAATTCGTGCTTTCAATTTAGGCCTTACTTTAACTGATTAAATTTTTTACAAGATTTAAAATAAGTAGGCAATAAATACTTTACCGATTTAAATATTAGGGCTTGTAATATAATACAGTCTCTGTAATTAAGTTAGCGTAACAGATACATAACAGAGCCAAAAGCTAACATAGATTGGGTATTTAAAGACCGATAACATAGTAAATGCGGTTAACATAAACAGCCTAGCTCCAACAACAGCTGTGTTTATGAATGTTAAAAAATATTTAATATTACTTACAACACATTATTGATATACTGATGTATTGTAAAAGCTTTTGTACAACTAAATATTTATTATGTACATATCTAATGAAAAATTTAAGTTATTGCGGCTGGGTGTTCTTTGTAACATATGACCAGACATTGCTCACAATGAAAAAGTGTCCATTACACATACAGCCACATAATGTGGGATCAACAAACTGCACATTCTGTCGTTTTCTAGTCGTTCTGCCACGAAATTAAATATGATAGAGAGACGCAGTGTTATGTTCTCGTATTTATATTAATCAATTAGATGCTGGCGACAGCAACAAGCCCAAAACACAACAACAACAACAACAACAGAAAATAATGTCGCAATGGCATTGTGAAGGGCGCACAGTTCCAACAAAAGTGGCGACAACGACACAACAACAACTACAGCTATTCAATGTCAATCTCATATTTCAATTATGTTTTATAAATGGCAGTAGACAGACTGGCGGTGCTCTTTCTGTATTTGTTGGTGTTCATGCTCGAACACTGCACTCAATGATTGTATTTAAGGTAGTTGAGAAATGGGCATAAACGTAAAAAAAAACTAATATGACTTGCTAAAATGACAGGCAACTATAAGTTTGATTCAGTTTCCAATTAAATGGCAGCTAAAAGTATGCAACATAATATGC
Source organism: Drosophila nigromelanica (assembly GCA_004149465.1). Lineage (NCBI taxonomy): Eukaryota > Metazoa > Arthropoda > Insecta > Diptera > Drosophilidae > Drosophila > Drosophila nigromelanica. Next base: position 12,233 of record SCDS01000147.1, on the reverse strand, counting down.
CACAACGCATGTAATAACTTATAGCTTGAGCCTTACTAGTCAGAACGCGTTATGAAATTTTAATTACATAATAACGCACTGACAACCAACTTTTTTGCCAGCTGAATGCACATGCGTCCCCAGCACCTTTACCTTCACCCAGACTCCCAGACACCCAGACACACAGCAGACGCAGACAGGACAGAAGAGCTCAGCACAAGGGTAAACACATTTAATGCTGTCGTCTTAAAGCGCCCCAATGAAATGCCACAAAAATGATGCAAAGTTACGAAAGGCTGTTATTATGATACTTAGCATAGCAGAGTATTGTAAGAAGCTAAATTAAATACTTTGTTAAATACTAACAATTTGTTTGCTACTTACATATGTCAGAGATTTTCCTAGCTTGTATATTAATGTTAATTCAATGTTAGTATTACAGAGACTTGACATTTTCTTGTTAACTATTAGCATAAAGCAAATAATGGAAAATAATGAGGATATGCAGTAATTGGTTATTTTCAAGGTCATAAATTAATAAATACTGAGAATTAGGTTTGAGAGCGAGATTAGGTTGAGGTGCCTCGACCGAATGTAGCGCAATTGTACTTGTCGAAAAGGAAATCTAAGAAAAGGATTGAAATACAACAATGGGCACGAACGTGAATCTGGTGAAAAAGAAAGAAGTCTGTGCATAATTTCCAAGAAGACAACAAGAACAATTAGCGAATCGCTACGCTCAGAACTCAGTTTACGAGAAAGAAGCCACATGAAGAATATTTGAGTGACGCTGCGGCTACCATCCCCTCATCTACTACATATTATTCAAGGAAATGTTTGCAGTCTTGCGGCTTTTTGTTAATTGTGTAGTACAGTAATATAGACCCCTCTATGCGATTCTCATGAATTCAAGTAATGCCCGCAGACTTTTGGTGTTTTCCATTGTATTGTATTGTGTGTGTGTGTTATTTAAAATTTGTGTGTGTAAAGTTTTGTTTTTGTCTAGGTAAGTGTATCTCTCTCATTTACAATATTGCATTTTCTCTCTCATTTTCTTAACTCTTTCCCTTTGCAAGTGCAAGAGAGCACTTTCACTCGTTTACTCGCTCGTTTTTTAATCATTCTCGCTCTCTCATTTGCTCGCTTTTTCATTTACTCGATCTCACTCTTGCATATTCACTTTCTCTCTCCTACTCTCATTGTCTGTCTCACCCTCTCCCTCTCTCATTCACTCCTGGTCTTTCTCCCATTGATATATAAATAGTGACGTCACTATCCTTATAGCCCACTGCAAGTCAATTGTCAGAGAGTCACAGTCGTTAGCGTTAGCGTTAAGGCGCTGACAGTTATGCAGGACATGTGACCTTAACACAAGTGCAATTTACAAGAATTAAACTTTCTAGACCTGATATCGTTTAACTGCGTCTTCATTTTGCAACCCCAAAGAGGAGCTGTAAACGACAGCAGACGACAACAGCTTAAAATGTCTATTTAATTTTATGCTAATTTCTTTTTCTATGGAAATTTCGCGAAGTAAACAACGAACTGCGAAGGAAACAACCAGCCAGGAAACAGCATTTACAGATGATTGACTTTGAAATATCCTATATTGACTGTTATTTAAAACTAATGCACAACAAATGTACAAGGATATATGTAAATATGTAAAATACAACTAGTGAATAATTTGATAATTTCGCTTGAATACGAGAACTTCTTGTTCTATCAATTCGATGTCTAATAAACAGGGTATTTAAGTCGCTCTACAGAGACCTTACATGCAGCTACAACTAAAGAGAGAAATTTGCCTTTACCGTTCATATCGCCCGCGTCACGTTTCTGTTTATAGAAGTGAATTTTGACGCAAAGAAAACTTGGAACAGGGTCTAAAAATTCGACGCAGAGGCGGACAAAATGACAGGTCGCATTAACTTAAATCAAATGATATCGCTAACTTTTACCGGCAGCAAACTCGGCGATAAGTTGTTGAACAGCTGCATTCGAAAAGAAAAACCTTCGATTTTGCAAGTTGCTAATTGGCCAGGGAAGCAGCATAATTAATGGAGGGAAAACATTTCCAAACAGGGTTCTTTCAAAGTCAAAAGTAAATTGAGTTTTTTTACTGTTATTGCTTAAATAAAATATTCGGATTTGTGGCTTTTGAAAGGACAGTTTATCAATTTTAATGGCTTTTAAATGGCCAAGCAAATGCGTACTGCGAACTCTGCTTTTCGGTGGTGCGTCCTATAAAGTGGCCACTTATACGACTTATTGCCTTTTTCTTTTGGCTTCAAGACCCAGACCCTGTTTGATTTGAACGCAAAAGTCCTTAGAAGGAGGACATCAAAGCGCTAGATGACAGCTTGTGAGCAATTGAAGCTCACTTTATGCATAATAATGCGTAACAGAAACAAGAACAACCGAAAAAGATTCGTATTTTAGAATACTACTTCCAGGACCAAAGTCAAGTGTTCCTTGAACTGATTCCGCGATTTTTTGTTAGCTAACTTAATAGAGTTTTTTGTTTAAAGCGTAAAGATATTCATCTCCTTTACCATTTGTGGTGACAATAAAAAATTATCTCCCAGTTATCTATTCGAAATGTGGTAGAAAGGATTAACCGGAACGCCTGCAATTGTCCCTTTTTTTTTGTGTGTTTACTTCTGTGCCGCTGAGTTTATTTTCTATTTTCTGCTTTGTTGCGCCCTTTCAAATGCACACCCATGTTGACCAACGTCCCACATTAACCCAAATCCAAAAGATATACACACACTTCACCCACACTCACACACACACACACCCACACACACACAAACTTACAATGGGACTGGCCACTTGTCAAGGTATTATTTCAAGCTGTCTCTCTGCGAATCGATGGGACTATTGAAGACTCCAGTGGCTTGTCTCTTTCAGCATTTTATTGTTACTGTGGTCGTGTTTCAGCCAAATGAATCAGCCATATAATGTGCACAGAAGTCAAGCGTTAGTCGCAGACAAAAAACCTTCTTGATGGCAAATTTGCCACCTGCTGCGTTTCCTATCGCTGTGAGTGAGAGTGAAATAACATTTGGAACACATTTCGGCTTGTGCCGGAAATTAATTACATCGACTCATCAACTTATTCACGTCAAATGCTTTAATTGATTGCTAAGTAAATGGCGAAGAAGCGAAAACAGAAAACATTATCAATAATGATAATATAAATAAATGGCTTCAGTTCTGTTTTAGTTTATAGAATAAAGAAAACGGAACTAATTAAATGTATGCGAAAACAAAATTAATAAATAGCGTGTTGGATTTATGAAATACCTTTAATTTATTTCAAATAGATCGTTGATAGTAGATAACTAAATCATATACTTAAAATAATTATATACTTAAATATACGTAAATAATTATTTGGTTGACTATTTTGCTATTCGGTATTACTTGAAATACTATCAAAACTGTTCATTACATATTTTACTGTGAAAGACAGTCCTTTAATATAATATAATATACAAATTATAAAAATAGTTGAGGATTCGCCACATCACAAAGGTTTATTTTTAGGCATAAAGAAGCTTAACTACTTTTATAATTTGAAATTATTCATATATTAAATTGAATAACCTTCGTCACAAAGTTTGTTGTCAGAAATAAAAAGGTTTGAATACGCTTTCGCCACTAGATTGTTACCTCATGTTGAGATGTTTTTATTTAATATATACACGTATTGCTATAAATATACATAAATTATTTTTAACTGCAACGATTCAATTATATTTTTATTCCTCACATTATCATTATCATACATTGATAATATTATTAACTTTTTTGTTTGATGTTGTAGTTAGGCTTAGTGTAGTCATTTAATGAGTCTGTATTCATCTCTGTCAGTCTCTTCTGTTTGTTAACGTCTTCAGCTAATTATCCTTAAATATTTGCTACACATATTCAACCTTATTAGCCCAGCATACCAACGCACCTCCTGTCCCTGCCCCTGTCCCTGCCCAGCCCAGCTTGCTTTTCTATTGCTGTTGTCAGCACATTCCTCAAAACGCCACCACGCCCACCGCAGGCTTAAACGGGCTTAATAAATAAAATAAGCAGCTTGCCAGACATTGTTGCCATATCGATGGGTTGGCCTTGCCTTAATTGTTGTTAATGTTATAGTTGTAGTTGTGGTTGTTGCTCCTCTCGCTTGTTGTTGTTGTTGTTGTTATCATTGTTGTTGCCGTCTTGCAGGGCATCATGCACATTTGAGGGGGCAACGTTTCGCCTCGGGACCAAGCATAAATATGTCAAGTGTTAATTGCTGCCACTTAACGAAGAGCACAAACTCAAATACAACTACAACAATGCGGTACACACAAACACACATACCAACATATAAGCATAATGCACAGATGAGAGAAGCGTGTAAATATAACTTTAATCTACTTACGAGTAGCCAACTTGGCTGGCCCTGCCTCTCACCCGGTTGCCTCTTCTTGCTCAAGAGTTCGTAAGCCGCAGCAGAAAAAAAAAGAAAACAAAAAAACTTAACACACAACGCATAGAATTCACACAGCTCAAACACACACACACACACACACACACACACACACACACACTTGTTACACACCCAATAATACGCTTTAACAAGTTCCTTATGGTCATAAATTCAACAAGCCAACAGCAGCTCATAAAAAGGGCTAACTCCTCTCTCATCCCCGCCAACTGGGCCGGTCCTTGGCTGCAAGCTGCCCGCCAGAATGGGTTGAATGGGCTGCTTATCTGGTTGGGTGAATTGCTGGCTGCTTGGCGACTTTGCAGCTAACCCCAACAGCTGCCTACATAAATAAAAGCGTACGTTGCAGACATGCCTTGACATTTCATATCATATCACACGGACACACACACACACACTCACACACACACACACTGTTTCGCATACGCACAACAACTGGCGGGAAATTTCACAGAATCAAGAATATCCTGCGCAAAAAAATAACAAAACTGGTCCCAGACAAAAGCCGCTAACATATTTGACAGGCATTAACAACAACAACAAAAACAACAACAGCTAGAACGGGGCCAACGAGCTCTAAGGCATGCTCTTATCAGCCACGTTTATCGACAGTCCAGTCCATTTCCTATTTTATATGTCTTACTACTATATTGGCCCGGTTCACTTCCTTTGGTTACATTCGTGTGTGTGTGTGTTGTGTCAGGTGAATTTTAATAGTTAGTTAGTTAGGCATGATAATAATAAATGATGGACATATTCAATAGATACTGTTACGGACAGATACGAATCGTATAATACAAAAAGGGAACTGAAAATCTTTGTTACGTATTTTTAGCAAAATTATTCTTACTAAATTAAAAATTTAAAATAAAAAAAAAGATTATAAAAATACTTTGAAAAAATAAGAATAATAAAAAACGAAGAACAAAACTGAAAAATAACGTATTTTACAGAATGAAGCATAATAAAAATAAAACTGACTTTAAAAATAACATTTTTTTTATAATAACAGAGCTAAAATATATAAAATATAGTTATTTGAACTAATTTACTTCATTTTTTAATATTATTGTATTTTATTAAATTTAATGTTGAGTTGTTCAAAAATTCTCTGGGCCTCACTGCAGGCAACTTAGCCTGCTTAGCCGCTCCTGGTTCGTTGAAAACGATAGTAATCGATTTCTGATTATAATCAGCAAATTATCAAACGAATTTATCATTAGCCGTAGAGCAGTTCAATTAGCATATGAGCAGAAACGGCCAACAGATTTGCCGCTCTGGCTTGGCCACTGAGAGCTGAAAACGTGGCCGAGTGCCATATTTCCATATTTGATATTTATGAGTACTCACATTATTCACAGTCTTTGGCTCTTTTGGCGCTCAGTTGCCAAATGGCAGTTCGCTGTGAAAGACGCGAAATATATGAAATCGTTCAAAAAAGCAAACTGCTAAGCGAACAGTTGCAAAAATCATAAATATAAAAGTAACATAAATGTGTGTTTAAGCTATTTTACGGATTTTTAGTATAAAATTTAATATTTGCTGGCCAAATATTGTTAGTGTTAATTAAAGCTCTGCTTCGCCCGGACGGATACATGAGTCGGGCGAACAATTTGCAAAAAACAAAAGTGAAACCAGATTCGATTTACGGAGACCCGAATGGGCTTAAACAAAGGCAACTGCTAACAACACGGCTAAATCATGGCCAACGAAAATCTAATACGCTCGCTCGCCAGGCAATTTATCGATTTTGTATTTTGAATATTGTTGCGCCATTATCATCACATTTATATAAGTGATAATTATATTAGGCGTTTATCTCGCCGTCGCTCGCTGGCTGCAGTGCGGCCCGCGTTGATAAACAACACGCTTGTGTTCTGTGTTTATCTTTCGGATTACTCATCCGAAACCAGTGATAAAAGCAGCCAAAAACAACCGAACAACCAGCTTAGTGCAACATTCAAATTGTATCGAATTTCAAACACATGAAAATAACCTCGTATTACTCTAAGAAAAAAAATTAAAAAATATAAAAAACAAATGTGCTAATCGTATGTTTAGTAATGAAAAAGAAAAACAACTCAACTGATGTGTGGCATGTGATATCGCGACTCGGAGATTAAAGCTAATAGGTGTGTAAATCTCCAATTTCAAGCAATACAAACACAAAAATAGGAAATGCTCATGAGAAAACAGAAACGCTCAATGGACTCTGAATTGATTGTACTTTTTATGTGGCTGGTAAAACTTCCAGCTTGCAAACTGGAAATTTACAGCTCTTGTGTAGCTAAGTGATAGTTTGGATTAGAAAGCACTTTTTAGTACTTTCTAGCACAAATATTGACAAAATATTTACACAATATGCAAATTTGATAAAAGCTTTTCATAATCAAAAAATAAATTATTTCTGCTTTTTAGAAAATGAATTCGATCAACGAATACGAGTATGTGCTTTAATGCAAAACTTGTTGAATTATTTATATGATGCAATCTAGATATTGTAGCGTCAGGCCGCTATCTATTTCCCATTTTGGGCACATTAATCAAGCTCCAATTGTGAGTTGTTTGTTTTCCACATTGCCAACTGATAACTGATAACAATGCGCGCTGGGAGTAAGGGAAGAGAAAGTGCCAAGGAAGTGCAGTTAGCTAATGCGACATCCGCAAATACAAAAGCTAACAATGGATATATAAGTAAATAAATATGTAGAAAATATAAATCTAAAAGCAAGTTTACAACAAGCCCAAAATAGAACGCATTCAACTTCTATATATATACATATAATTATTTGCGTATTGTCATATGTGAGTAGATAACAGTTGATAAACTTGTTGGAAACTTTTCGACCAGGTGGACAACAACGGCAGTTGCGGAAAACCATACGAACGCTCAACCGCAAAGGTGAAAAACTTTTTATAGGTTGGAAATTTCATCCAAACACTCGTTAAAGCAAATTAAGTAACGCAAACGGAAAGTTTGGCAAACATAAAAGAGCGTATGAAATAAAATGTTATTTAAATGTGCGAAAAAGTAAATGTTTATGCCCAGAAATGTCGTCGCGAAAGTTTTTTCAATTCTAATTCTGTGGCCCATACCAGACTTATATTTTATAAATAATATAGGTATACACAAACATGTCTCCTGGCTGCTGCGATTTATTGGAATTTTTTCTGTTCGGTCTATAATATTCCCGACATCATTTGCTTTGCCCAAAAGCATGCTACGATTTCTATACATGACGCATATGAATGAGCGGACGAAGAAAGTGTGTGTAAAATGTGTGTGAGTGTGTGTGTGTGTGCAACCGTGTGTGTCTAAATGCTAATTTGAATAATGACAACGACATCAACGCGCCATTTTCTAGTTGTTGACTGTCATCGTCGTCTTCGCCATTTTGCGTTTCCGCTGCGCCATCGTGAATTTAAGTTGAATAAGCCGCTATATGGAAATAAATATACTTTTACAAACGAGCATTTAATGTAGGTAACCTACACGATATGGCGCGTGCCAGCCCGTGGCAACGGAAAAATTTTTTAAAGTTATCTTACCTGGCTGAATTGCACAAAAAAAAAATTAATTATTCCATCGAACCTTTAAAAGGTTGGTTCGACAGACACAGCTGTCCTTAAAGGTGCTTAAGAAAAAAAACACAGCTGCTCTGAATTTTATTAATAAACTCTCTATTCACATTTGTTTGTTATGTTAAGTATTACTAACATAGACTTTAATTCGTTTCAAATGTTAATGTTAATGGTAATTAACATCTGTTCTTGATATTAACAGCACAGCAGCCAATTCGAATGACATTTTAAAGCTGTTTTCACTCTGTGGATTTGCGAGGCCAATTGAAAACTAACAAATGCTGAATCAGAGACAACTACATGCTTATATTAATCATTGCCCATGCTCTGTTGGGGACAGTCTGACTATTATTTAGCCTACAGCTGGCACATCCGTTTTAGTTTATTCTGCCCTTTTGCCGGGGCCGGGCAAACTTGGCAAATGGCTTCACGCCTCGTCGAAAATGTCGGCGCTTAGAGACCATTTACATCTTGTGCCCGCCTCGAGCTTGATTGTGAGTTGCAGCATCATTGTGGAGGGGAAATGTTTGTATTCATTAGAAGTGGCGCCGCTTTGAAAAGGCCCAAACACTGAGCCAGAGTTGGGGTGCCAGCAATCAGGCTTTCGGCGCACACAAGCAGAATTAAATCGTTGACAACTTCAAAGCGCCAATTGAAAGCTAAAGCTTCGCATCGATGATGATGACGATGATAATGCTAATGATGATGATGATGATGATGATAGTCACACGCCCTCCCATAAATTGTTTCTTAACACCAACAGCATTAAATATACACTGTTAACATATTGCAGAACCGCCGAAGACGACCGGGAGCACAACATGGATGACGATGATGACAAGTTGGTCTCCGATGAGGTGCATCTGCGGCAACTTAGCTCGACGCCATCCTCGGCGCTGCAGAGTCGCAACATCGTAGCACATTCTGCGCCGGCCGAGCTAACGCAGCGCGGCCCAGTTCAGGAGCCGGAGAACGAGGCGGAACAGATTGTGGTGCTGCGGCGCGCAGCCGACAAAGGGGCCATTACCTTGGCACAAATTGACGACATAAGGCTGGATGGCGATGACGATGACGTGGACGTCAACGCGGTCGTGGACGTGGACGTGGACGACGATGTTGACAGTGGCCCCGGTCTGAGCAATCCCGCAGCGCAGACCACAAACGATGAACAGACTACAACCACAACAATGGCAACAGTCCCAACAGCAACAACAACAACAGCAACAACAACTACAACAACAGCTTCTATGTCCGAGGTAAGTTCAATTGTGCCCAGCACTCAGGGCTAATTAAAAGCTGAACTAAAACAAAACAGCAGGAAGCAGCCGCAGCCGCAGCCGCAACCGCAGCGTATACAGCCAAACTGGCCACCCACGATATGTCGAAAATACCACGGTTGCCCGGCGACGGCGCCCAAATGGAAGACAGCGGCGATCTGCCCCATTCGCTGCGTGCCTCAACAGCATCAATTTTATCCAATTTGCGCAAGAAACAGCAGGCAATGCTCGGCGTCGGCGCTGGCGTCGGCGCCGGCATCAGCGTGGACCGAACCGATGGCGGATGTGTCGCCAAACAAACGCCACGGCGAGTGCAGTCCGTCCGCATCGTGGAGGCCAAATCTGGGTATGGTCCAAAGCGACGCACCGAAAGCTGCAGCATATTTGGCAACAGTTATTTTGGTAAGTCTGCGACAGCAATGAATATAGATGGATTAGACCTGGTTAGGAAACTAATTGCCTACATCCTTAAATCGGATGACATTTTTCAGTGCCATGGCGGTTTCTAAGGTTTTCAAGTGTGTTTCAAATGTCAGATGATCAGATAAAAAGTTGATTCCATTTTATATCTACCTCCAATTATTATATTTTGTATAAGATATTGTTACTGTTTTTAAATTTTGAAAGAATTAAAGGTGAATCCAAGGGCTAATTTGAAGTTTTCAACTCTTGTTACAAGCCAACGATATTTATTGACTTTCGGAAAAGGTCTCAAAAAATTACATTAACTTGTAATTATCCTCGAGAGCGACAAATTTATAAATGTATATGTATGTTTGTTTTTGTTTTCACAATCAAGAATATATATCAAATAAGGTCGATATTGAATTGTTCTTAACGTATTTTGAATTGGTACAGGGTAAAACAAGTAGAAACGTTGCAGTCATGATGGATTGTTGAGAATATTCACCTTTAATCGATTTACAATTTGAGGTGTATCCCCATGTTATCGATTTGCCAGCCTCCCAGTGGGCGTAACACAGAAATTTTACCACTTTGTCTGAAGCAGAAAACTGCAAGTACACATTCCAAGTCTCTAGCTTCATCCGGACAGACGGACGGACAGCAGAAGGGTCATAGCACAAACCCAATATACCAGTTTCATAAAACCGAATTATGTAAGAAATTTGCATTCGGTTGAACCGATTTTCAAACTGTCATTTTGGAAGGAAAACAAATCAGTGTCAACAACAACAGTATGAATATATATTTTCTAAATGATATACAGAACATTTTCCAAATTCATACAGCTTTTGGTAATATTGCCATTAGCTGTCAGCGAACTTCAGTCAAGTGAGGATCGCGTAAAGCGTCTGGCTACACCAAATTTTGATGAAAAAATAGTCCCAGCAATGGCCAAGTATGTGGTGTCCTTACGGTCGCGTACGCCAAGGAAATTCATTGGGGATAATCATTTCTGTGGCGGCTCCCTAATTTCTCGCCAATTTGCGCTAACTGCCGCACGTTGTGTCATGGGGTATGTATTTATATAGCATTCAGATATTTGTAATTACTGATCTAATTGCAAGCCGTTTAACAAAGCAAGCGTAAGATATTGGTTGATTCAAGAGATATCCTGATCGTTGCTGGTGCATTGAACCGATTGAAGCTTGTTGCGGGCGAGTCCTTGAATATACCGGCTTATCGCATTTTTGTACCCATCAATTTTACCTTGTATAATACTAACAATATTGCGATTATAAAGTTGAGTATGCCCATACCCACGGATAATCCTCATATTGGTATTATCAACCTGCCCACGGGACCACCTACTACTAATATTATGTACAGAGTTTTCGGCTGGGGACGCGTCTTTAAAGTTGGGTTAACTAATTTGATGCTATTTTCGGTGTATCTTAAGCTAATCAAACTGTTTGCAGGGCGGTGCTCTGGCATCCCGACTTTTGTTTATCGATGTTATGTTACACAACCGATCGAAATGCATGTCCGTTATTGACAATTTTTTGCCGGAAATGATGTGCGCCGGAGATGCCAACTTTACTGAAGATAAAGAGCCCTGTCCAGGCGATACGGGCGATCCTCTTCTGTTAAACTTAACAGTTTATGGCATTGTATCATATACCCTCGGCTGCGGCAATTGTAATATACCTTCCATCTATACGGATGTTTGGCAACACATGAACTGGATCCAAACCACCCTGGAACGTAATGGCAGTCCCAATCACTTTCTGTCCCAATTTACTTTCCTATTGATAAATATGTTGACAATTGGATTTAATTAGTTGTTCATTCGGTATTGCTTGAGTGCAAGACACATATATTTTATATAGCATACATAATAAAAGAATTCTAACTTTGATTTGTTGCTGTTCTTAGACTCAAAGTCGATTAACTTTGTCTAAGCTGAATCTATTTTCGCTATAAATCTAAGTGCTCAAAATTGAATCAACCCTGGCTACGAACGTTGCAGTCTAGATGACAAAACATGACCAAAATACCATCAATCATGAAAATCGGTTCAGTTTTGACAAAGTTATGGGAGTTTGAAGTATGGGAGCTATGGATCCGAGAGCTTTATTTGTCAACATTTTTACCAATTTTGGCATGTTTTTTGACAAAAAAAAATGTGACCCCCTCAGAATCGGGTTTAATGTTGATTTTTATACTAATTATGTCTAACACACTCGATTAAAAACAAAAATTCGCAATTTTAAATTTTGAAAAAAAAATTTTTTCGAAAATCAATAAGGGGGGAGTACATGATATTTTCTCAAAAAAAATGAAAAAAAAATTATTTTCAAAAATGCATAAATTTTAAATGCAGAACTAATCTAGCTGACAACACATGACCAAACTGCCATCGAAAATGAAAATCGGTTCAGTTTTGACAAAGTTATGGAAGTTTGAAACATGGGAGCTATGGATCCGAGAGCTTTACTTGT